>LBNU01028600.1:321744-339592 GCA_014162995.1 Artemisia annua | reverse complement strand
ACTGCAATAGTAGTTTTTGGGTTAGTTGACTAGCAATTAATTCCGCCCACTCCTCCAATACCCGAGATGTTACTTGCTTTCCATAAAATACAAAAATACAAAAATAATCCTCCTTCACCTTTAGACCTTTTAGAGTAGTTTTTCTATCCTAACGAACACTATTCCCTGTGAGAGAACGATCAATCCCCCGTACTTACCACTACACTATACTACACCGACCAGGTACACTGCCTGGTGGGATTGCAAGCTTCTCAAGATCCCTTGAGAGGTAAAACCTGTTACGTGGTCGCAATCCCACGTCCATCACCGCCCTTGTACCCCAAGGGTTCCGCCAGGTCGGACAGTCAAAGACTATAAGAAATTTTTCCATATCAAGCAATGTCAAGTCATGTTTGTTCTAGTCAACACACAATAGATAGAGTGAGAAACCTTCTAAATGTGTAAGAAACATTATGGATAGTCAACTAAGAAATCTTTCCATAAATGCTCATGATGCATGTCATGATGTCATGTTATATATTCTATATTTAGAAATATAACAATGTTATGTTTAATATGTAAGTGTAGCAAATGAGATAAAGTCTAGTTTAAGCAAGACTTAAACTATAATCATGTTTTACTAAAAACTAAAGTTTACACTTTGTTGTTAACAAAACTTAACAAAGATCGTAAAATATAAATAACGTTTTTAGGCGATATTTGTATTAACATGGGTGCTCGCAGTACATTTCAAGCCATACCGAGGTAAGTAACGTATATAAGATTAGAAACGGGACCTTAGTAGCCTATTAGATGTGCCACCCACTCGTGTTACTCATGTTCATGTATATGTGTTTTACTCGTGTTACGAGTTTATATTAGTATATTTGCATATTATGAGTTTTAATGCCTTATGTGACATAAGCTTATATATGAAATAACTCAAACGGGTCAAAATAGTCTATAACGACCCGTGTGGTCATAGTAACATATTTTTAGCTTATATGATGAATCATTGCTTATTTTAACGTTCTAAATGGACGACATGATTAAAAGAGATAGTTATGTTCCAAAACGGGACTAAACATCCTATGTGGATGACTGTATGTCTCCCAAAAACAAGTCTAGACGTCCTCGATGGACGACATGTGTGATATTACGATCACTTGTTCCAATGAGGAACTTAGACATCCTAAGTGGATGACATGAGCCTTTAGATGGCTTTACGTCCCTAAGCGAGACTTAGACATCCTAAGTGGATGATTAGCATGAGTATAGAACTCATTAGACGTCCTGAGTGGATGACATGTATTATAATGTGATCACATGTTCCCAAATGGAACTCAGAAATCCTAAGTGGATGAATTGAGCCATAAAAAGGCTCTATGTCTCAAGAGGGACTTAGACGTCCTATGTAGATGACTAGTATGATTATATGACTCATTAGTCTCTTAATGCGAAGTTTAGATATCCTATACAGATGACTAGTATGAGTATATGAGTCATTAGATACTTAATGCTAAGCATAGACATCCTGAGTGGACGAATAGTACATCATGTTAATGATGCGTCCCTAAAATGAGACTAGACGTCCTATGTGGATGATTAGAGCTTTAAAAGCTATAGTGAACCAAATAAGGGTTCATTACGTCCTGAATGGATGACTAGTATGAGCATGGCAATTATATTGCTCATATGCATGATTATGAAGCACACAGCCCTCAACTAGAAGAAAAGTTGAAAGAACGCGTTCCTGTATGGAATCAATTAGATGTGCTATCAAGCATCACGATTACTAAGCGGGGAGTATTCAATGAAGCAACCTTTTAGCTTTTATAGCCATGTTATATTTTCAGTTTATATGTGTTCTCACTAAGCTTATTGCTTATGTTGCTTCGTTTATGTCTTTCTTATAGGTGAGATCAAGTTTAAGGTTAAAGATCGCGGTTTAGCCATTGGTGGAGCTCGTAGGTAATCTGGCTTATCCTAAACCCTCTCTAATACCACGAAACGCTCTAGGAAAATGCTTTTGGGTCATGATTTGTATAAACACAGATTTATGTAGTTTAAAGATTAGTACATGTTATATTTATAAGTTTAAAGGGTCTTTGGCATAGTGCTAGTTCTACCCGTTTTGACCCATAGTGTCTTTACACGGGTCTTGACATTTTGCATGTGTTAAATACGACTTCCTTGTGATAATGAATGTGTCTCTTTTAAGTCAAAATAGTTTTGGACGTTGGAATTTAGTTTCCTGCAGAAACTGCAGAGTTTTTGAAGTAACAGCAGCATCAGGTGCCTAGATACGGTGTATCCTAGTTAAGGGATACGACGTATCTATCCCAGTAGAGGATATGGCGTATCTCGGATGAGGATACAACATATCTTGTCACATTTGAGAGAGTTTGGAAGTTGTGCAACCCTAGTTCATTTTGGGAAGCTGAAGAACAAAGGAAGACACCAAGAGTGAAGATTTTACACATCATAATCCATTGATTATCGGTTTTTCAATATGATTTCGATTATCTTGTTTACTCTGAATAGTCTTTGCTGACCATTTGTTATGGAAGGCTAAGCCTTTTGCGCCTTCCTTGTTATGAACCTATTTAATTCAATGACATATATTCTTTAGTTTATTCTATGTGTGTTTTGGATGATTTTATGTATTGTTATAGACTTACGCCTTTTGCGTAGATCATGGCTATATGTTTATTGTAGCTGTTTAGTACGCGATAACCAAGTTATAGACACCTATATGAATCATTATAGTACCTTGGCAAGTAATGTTAATGGTGTGCGCAATTTTCCGATAACCAAGGCCGCTACCTGGTTAAAAGTGGTAGACAATAAGATTTAATTGCAACAGTGGCAATTTTCGATAACCAAGGCTTTCTAACCTTGGTCAAGAAAACTAAGTGGTTTGGCACCCACACAAAATCGTAGGTTACATAGATCAGTTGATGACACTTAATGCTTAGATTATTAGTTAGGGTAGATGACCTGACCGGGCCTACCTAGTTTTTAGGAAGAAGTTAGTGTTAGATATTGTAAGCCCCGTAGGTATTATGTTTTATTTAGACTACAAAGCTTGATAAACCCTAAACCTTAACTGACCAAAGCCCAAAGATGGGCTCGGGTCTACTAGCATAATTTATACTCTAATACTCCCCCGCAATTCGAGCGGCGAAATCGCGAAAGCTCAGATTGAATTAAAAAGCTAAAAACATTAAAGCCGTAATAAATTGTTGATAAAGACATCCGACAGCAAGCGGAGACTGATCTTCAAACAGCAACAAGTATAAACATGCAACAACAAAAGTAAAAGCAGTAAACCAAACATAATTAGCTGTTGAAGAAATCCGCCAACATGCGGAGACAAATCTTCAAACTTGAAATTCACTAACTGATGACAACATCATCTTTGACGAGATCCTTTGTAATCATCTATCATACAGGATAAACAAATGTATCATTTTTCATCTACCATACTGGATAAACTAATGTATCCTTTTTTTTTTCTTTCTTTTTTTTCCCTCTCAGATCATACATCAACATGAATAAAAAAAACAAGTTAAAGATGAATATATAATTAAACTCAAGAGAACAATAGAAAAGTAAATCCCATGATAGACAAAAACGACGACCAAGCAAAATTAACACAATTAAGATGCAATTTAAAAGTAAACAATTAGAAAATGAAAGAAACTAAGTCGAACGAGGAGGGAAAAAAAAAGAAAAAAGAAAAGAAAAGGCAATAGACGATTAATAAATAGTGTTACAAGAAGGTGATTTGAGAGATTTGACGGGTACAACGGTTTGAGATAGTTGATTATGGTGACCGATTAGGTCTCATGATCAAACCTGGCTCATGAAACAATGTTAGACATTGTAAACCCCGTAGGTATTATGTTTTATTAAGTTCATCTTTGGAGGGATATATATGCAATTCTCCCTTTTATTAATAACGTATTTATAGATTACAAAGTTTGATAAACCATAAAATTTAACGGACCCGAAGCCCACAAACGGCTCGGGCCTACTAGCATAATGTATAGTCTAATAGTTAGGAGCGGAGCGATAACCAAGTGGCCTCCTCTATTTTTGATTCACCAAAACACACTAGATAGATATTGCACAAGAACCATGCCATTGATGAAGGAAGTGCATAAGATATGTGATGTTTTTAGAAAGAGATGATCAAGAAAGATAAATATTGAATGTGAGCATATACGAATGGATGAAATGTCATTTTAAATACACTTGTTTTATCGATTACAAATGTTCGTACGTACTTCGTACCTATTGGTACCGGAGCGGTTGAGCCTGTGAACTGGGCTCTGAGCTTCTGAATCAAGTACCGGATACTGCTGAGTCTACAAAGCCCAGAAGTTTGAAAAGCCTAATAAAAAGATGAGTACATTTGGACCTATACGTTGAACCCCTCCTTTTGGAGCCCACATGCCATTTATAATTGGCATCTTGATATGTGATTCTCTATGGTTATGATAATACTCCGCATTTGATAGCGGAGAGAGATCATTAAAAAGTTGTATACCAGTTATAATACCCACGCGTGCTTTTTAAATTTTTTGAATCATATATTCTTATTTATTAAAAAATAAATAATTTAATCTTTGTTTTGTTTGATTTATGATGTTTAATTATAGTTTTTTTTTATTATTAAAGATAATTATTTAAAAATTTTAATCCTATTATTAATTGCATCTTATCTATATTTTTTGCATTTATCTTCTACTTATGTTAATTGTATCTTATCTATATTTTTTGTATTTATCTTCTACTTGTGTTATTGATAAATATAAAATGTTACCTAATAAGAAAATATTTTTTTTTAAATACAATTATTACTAAATAAGGTATGAATTGATTTTTTTGAAATGGAAAATTCCCAATAGGGGTTTTGTTTTATTATATAAAAGATTATTAAGAGACAAATTTTAATTTTCTTATTTTTCATAAAAAAATATAGAAAGGAGATTAAATAATACTTTTTAATTAAAAATACAATTCATTTGAAAACTAAACATCTCATCGACCGTAGTCGATATGTAAAACAAAATATGTCGTTAAGACGAGTATTTTATTATCTTTCAATAGACAATTAGACAGGCACTTTCACATATTTTCGAATAATTTTTCTTCTCGTTTTTTATTAAGCTTTTTACAGTATTTAAATTCGCCTGACATATCACACATGATTTTGCACTAGATAGTTGTACGGAAATGAACATAAGTATTTGTATATAAGTGCAAAAGCTTCCTCGTTTTTCACAATGGAAAGTACACATAAATGGCTTTGCAAGTTTCCTACCATATATAACATATTACATTTGAACTTCTAGATTGAAGCAGTTTATTTATAAAAATTAAACAAAATAATAATAATAATAATAATAATAATAATAATAATAATAATAATAATAATAATAATAATAATAATAATAATAATAATAATAATAATAATAATAATAATAAAAAATAAATAAAAAAAAACAAACAAACTTGTTAAAACTCGTTTGATATATTACATGTTTAAACTCTAATATGTCAAGTGCAAGCCTTTTTCAAGTTGACAACATATAGTAAAAGTTAACATAACTCTTTGTAGCAAACTTTAACGTCTTTTTTTTTTTCTTTTTCTTTTTTCGTTCTAAAAGAGAAAAAATAATTAAAATAAAAATAAATAAATAAATAAAAAATCTTGCATTAAAAACTAAACACTCATGATTTTCCAACTAAATACAAATAGTATGTTTTAACTTTTAACTATACTAACATTTGATTTTTGAACAAAATGTTGCAAATCACATGTGATAAAAAATTATTTACGTGTAATTTTAAAAGAAAAGTTATAATTATACGTGAATAAACAAAACTAAAAACACATGTTGAATAAGACAAAATTTTAATCACACCAATTAGTAAACACATATGTTCACTTATATGTCAGCTAACACGGATCAATAATTATATGAAAATTTTTGAACCCACACTATAAATCAAATGTGAATTTAAAGTTTAAATTACTAATACCTATAAAAACCTGAAGCTTTTTTGTATTTTATTCAACTTCGATAAATTAACTGCTCTAATCTAGTAGTTAAAATATAATATGTTACATATGGTTGAAAAGTTATGAATATCTAGTTTTTAGAAGAAAAAATGAAATTATGAAACTTTTAAAATTCTGTAAAAGAGTTATGTTCAATTTACTTGTTAATTATTAAATATTTAAATTAGTGTTAGATCATATATGATTTATAAAGAAAGTTTCAACAATGAAAAATATAAAGGAAAAAAAGACATAAAAATAACGTGAAAAATAGGTTATTGTTAAGAGTATATCGAAGTGCCCTTTTATATAAAGATAATTAAATACTTGTCGAGATGTTGTAACTATTATTGTTTAACGATTAACGCTTTTTGAGATATTTATTTTTTAAGAAAAGAGGAGGTGAGTTTTTTTTTTTTTTTTTTTTTTTTTTTTTTTTTTTTTTTCATCTGAAAAATAAATAAATAAAAAAATAAATAAACTGAATGACTAAAATTGATTTTTTTATATGCAACTTTTTTATTGGTTGGTACCAATATTAAACTTGACAAAAATACACCGCTGGTCCCTAAACTTTCTCAAAAACATCTCCATGCCCCCTAAGTTTGCAAAATCGTCGCCATGCGCCCAAAAGTCTGGTTTTTGAGGCCGAATGCGTCCTTTGACCAGGTCAACGCTCATTTATTGTTATATTTCCAAGGGCATAATAGTCCAACCACATTTATAACTATATATCATATGGTTAAATCTAACATGACATTCAACTTCAGGGACCAATTGTGTACTAGACGAAGATTATAACAATATATTGCACTTGGTTGGACGTTTGGCACCTATACACAAAGTTAATGCCGCTTCCGGTGCTGCTCTTCAAATGCAGCGAGAGTTACAGTCGTTTGAGGTGAGCTTGTTTCTCTAGCTAGATTAATAAAGCACAACATATGTTAATAAATTACACAACATCACTGGAAAATCTTACTCACTGCCATATAACACGTAATACATTAATAACTTACACAACATCACTGGAAAATTATATTTACTTGGTTGAATATAATTTGAACTACAGGAACTGAAAAGAGTGGTGGGAATTGTAGAAAAACATGATATGCAGAAACCAATACTTTTATATAACTTAAACAAATCAAAGTTCAACATCGGAATAGTAACAACCACAAAAGATCACCACAGCTACTCTGGTGTGATCCTATTATCTAACTTGATAATAGTTTTACAAGATATAGAAGAAATAACAAATGATAGATATGATCTTGAGACAAAGTCTCAAGATCTGTACATGAGAGAGAAATTTGAGAGCGGCTCACAACAACCAATATACGGCTCTCACCCTAGAAGAAGAGATAAGAGACTCTTATATACTGGGTCTTCCAAACGGTCACAAGAGGGGAGCGGGGCTGAGATACAGGCCTTTTGTCCATGGGCTTGAGACATGAAGAACTGGGCTTGAGGGAGAACTTGGGCTTGGGCCAAACCTGAAACATAAAACAAGAACCAACCAAGAGGGATATCGGGTTATATATTCCAACATCCCCCCTTAATCCGATATTCCAAAGATGTCAATCATTCCAAGTTTTCCTACAAGAGAATGATGCTGAGAAATGTCCAACCCTTTGGTAAAGATATCAGCAATTTGATTTGCTGAATCTACTTTGACAGTTCTAACAACACCATTTATGATTTTTTTTTCTCTCACAAAGTGGAGATCAATCTCAAGGTGTTTAGTCCTCTCATGAAATACAGGGTTAGCAGCTATTTTGATAGCTGAATTACTGTCACAGTGCATATTTACAGGCAAAAGATTTATACATTGCAAATCCTTAAGAATTTTCAAAATCCAAATGATTTCACTGGTTAAAGATGCAAGAGCTCTATACTCAGCCTCAGCAGAAGATTTGGAGAGAGTATTTTGTTCTTACTCTTCCAAGAAATGAGGTTCTCATTTATAAAAACACAGTAACCAGTAACAGACTTCCTAGTGACAATGCACTTGGCCCAATCAGCATCTGAGTATCCTTTAAGAGACACACCAGTATCTTTAGCAATTTGAATGCCAAGACCAGGTGATCCTTTAAGGTATCTCAGAATTTTAAAAGCAATTTTAAGATGAGATGTTAAAGGAGAATGCATGAATTGACTAAGACAGTGCACATCATAGGATATATCAGGTCTGGTATTGGTTAAATATATAAGTTTTCCCATAAGCTTTTGATAATCAACAATATTCACAAGAGCAGGATCAGTAGCAGTGGGAAGATTAGATATAGAAAGTTTAGCCATTAAGGGTGTCTTAGAAGGTTTGCAGGCAAGCATACCATATTCAGACAACAAATCAAGCACATATTTCCTTTGATTCAGGCAAATTCCATTATTAGAATCAACCACTTCTATGCCAAGGAAGTATTTAAGCTTTCCCAAATCCTTTATCTTGAATTTACTTTTCAAGAACATTTTAAACTTCTCAATTTCACCAAGATTATTTCCAGTCACAATTATATCATCAACATAAACAAGGAGAGCAAGAAACACACCATTATCAGATTTAGTGTACAAAGAGTAATCAGATTTACTTTGACTAAATCCATTTTCAATAAGCACAGAGGTGAGTTTAGCATTCCATTGTCTAGGGGCCTGTTTAAGGCCATAGATAGATTTTTTAAGTTTGCAAACAAGGTTCTTATCACCAACATAAAAGCCTTGAGGAGGTCTCATGTATACAGATTCATCTAGCTCACCATATAAAAAAGCATTATTAACATCAAGTTGAAAAATGGGCCAGGAATTCACAACAGCAATATTAAGCACACATCTCACAGTAACCATTTTAACAACAGGTGAGAATGTTTCCTCATAATCAACCCCTTCCCTTTGAGCACACCCCCTGGCAACAAGTCTATCCTTGTACCTCTCAATTTCCCCATTAGATTTATATTTAAGTTTCCACAGCCATTTGGAGTTCAAGGCTTTTCTGCCTATGGGTAATTCAACAACATCCCAAGTGTCATTTTCAAGTAAGGCAGCAACTTCTAGGTTCATAGCATCAACCCATAAGGGGTTTTGAGATGCTTCAAAGAAGGACTTGGGTTCATAGTTCTTATTCAATTGTGTCACAAAACACAAGTTTTCACCATTTAATTTAGAGTACCCAACATATTTTTCAATCCCATATTTGACATTAGTTGTAACAACAAAGTCATTATATTTTTTGGGAAAAACAGAAGTTCTAGAATATCTTCTTAAGGTTTGAGTACCCTGAGCATTTATGTTGGTATCAACATTTCCTTCAGAAATAGAATTTTCAGCAAGTGTAGCAGCCTAAACTTCATGCAAACTGGCATCAATGTCATCACTGGGTGATCCAGTTGGAGAATCACCAGTGTGCACATTGTCGCCTAGAATTGCAGAGGGGCTACCTTCACTTTGTGACTCATGGTCACTATTATGTCTAGACACAACTCTCTCATCATCATTAGGAAGCTCAGGGTTATTTAGATCAAAAAAATTCAACAGGTTATTTTCATGAAAGACATCAGATTCAATATGCTTATTCTTAATACCATTTGATATAGATTCCTTAAAAGGAAATATGGACTCAAAGAATTTAACATCTCTAGACACAAAAAATTGACATCTATCAAGACTATAGAGCCTGTATCCTTTTTGAGAACTAGAATAACCCATCATAACACATTTTTCAGATCTGCTGGTAAGCTTATCATGACTATTAAGGATAGTAGCAAAACAAAGACAACCAAACTGTAACACCCCCAACTCAAATATGGCAGCTACAGTGCTGGGGGTATTACGAAAATAGAAACCAGGCACATTTATAGTAAACGACCACAACTCGGGACGTTTAAAAATTGGGCTCTGAGCTTCTGAATCAAGTACCCGATACTGCTGAGTCTACAAAGCCCAGAAGTTTGAAAAGCCTAATAAAAAGATGAGTATTTGGACCTATACATTGAACCCCTCCTTTTGGAGCCCACATGCCATTTATAATTGGCATCTTGATATGTGATTCTCTATGGTTATGACTTATGATAATACTCCGTATTTGATAGCGGAGAGAGATCATTAAAAAGTTGTATACTAAATTATTAAGAGACAAATTTTAATTTTCTTATTTTTCATAAAAAATATAGAAAGGAGATTAAATAATACTTTTTAATTAAAAATACAATTCATTTGAAAACTAAACATCTCATCGACCGTAGTCGATATGTAAAACAAAATATGTCGTTAAGACGAGTATTTTATTATCTTATCTTTCAATAGACAGTAGGGGTGAGCACAAAAATCGGAAAACCGAATCGAAACCGAGAAAACCAAAAAAATCGAACCGAAAAAACCGCCCCATTTGACAAACCGATGGTGGGGTTTTGAATTTTATAAAAACCGAACGTTTGGGGCAGTTTTTGGTTTTATAAGAAAAACCGAACCGAGAAAACCGCCCCGCCCTACCTTTATATATGTTTTTACGTAATTTATGTATATAATAGATTTGCTATTCAATTTTAAAGATTTGAGTATACAACTTTATCTATTAAAAAAACAATAGTGTTGTTTATTATCTATACTTCAAATTTGTTATATTTATATATATTATATCTTTGTTTTTGAGCAATAGTGTGCTTTGAATGTTTTTGCGAACGAAAAGTGCAAAGCCGCAAAGACATGCGTTTTATATTTTAGATTCATGTTTGCTTATTTGGTATGTTTTTTCGAAGCTTTGGATTGTTGGATATTATGCTATTACAAACATTCTGATATGAGAGAGATTAGGAGAGGAATTATAAATCATATGATAAGGGGATTTTCCATTTAGCACAGAAGAAGGCAATCTGTTAATAAAATAAGTAGCAGTTAGCACACATTCAGTCCAAAATCTTAAGGGTATTCCCCTTTGAAACATAAGACATCTGGCCACATTTAAGAGATGTCTGTGTTTCCTTTCAGCCACACCATTTTGCTGTGGGGTGTAAGTAACAGAAGTTTGGTGAGTAATCCCCATGTTATCACAAAACTTGTTAAAGGTTTGATTTTGAAATTCAGTTCCATTGTCACTTCTAAACACTTTAACAGTCTTTTTGAATTGATTTTTAATCAAATTGTAAAAGATATTAATAGAATCAAAAACTTCATCCTTGGATTTAATAAGATACACCCACACAGCTCTAGTATAATCATCAACAATGGTAAGAAAGTATCTATGGCCAGAGTGACTGACCACCTTATAGGGTCCTCACAGATCAAGATGAACAACATCACCAAGCATTTTTGACTTATGATCACTTAAAGAGAAAGGTTCCCTAGTCTGTTTAGCTCTTTGGCAGATTTCACAAATCTCATATTTATCATTTTTTTTAATTTTCAAATAATCTTTTAGAACATTAAGAGCAGGGTCACCAGGGTGGCCAAGTCTACAATGCCAATCATAAACAGACAAAGAACACTTGTAATCAATATCAATATTATCACATTTAGTACCTTCAGTATCTAAATAGTATAAACCACCACATTGTTTACCAATCCCCAGAATGGTTTTTTGATTCAAATCCTGATTCACAAAGAAACATTTACTTTCATCAAACACAACTAAGATCTTATTATCTTTAGCAAGTTTATGAACAGAAATCAGAGTCACACAATAATCAAGAATGACCAGCACATCAAACAGGACAAGACCATTTCCTAGTTTCAGGTTTCCAATTTTAGAAATGATGGCATTAGTGCCATTTGGGTGAGAAACTTTGATATTAAGATGAGAAATATCATATACATTATCTAACTCTTTTTCACAATTGGTCATGTGTTGATTAGCACCAGAATCCACAACCTTACCAACATAATTCAACTTTGTCATTAAACTAAAACTGAAACAGAAAAACTTATCAAAATTGTCATTGAACAGTTTGCTAGAATTAAAGTAAGTACCTGCCATGTTGGCTTGGACATTTTTCTCAGTCATTTTGTTTTCCTTAATAAGGGAGAGTAAAGTGGCAAGTTGCTCATCAGTGAACCCTGAGGATCCAGTGGCACTATCAGACCCAGAGGACCCAACAGAATTTTATGCAACATTTTTACCCTTACCACCTTGTCCCCCTTTCTTTTTTCCAAAATCAGCAGGATACCCTATGATTTTAAAGCATCTGTCTATAGTATGACCAATATAACCACAATTTTCACACACAACATCAGAGTTAGCAGGCACATTAGGTCTTATTACATTAGGACCACTAGGTCTGAACCCAGTGTTGGTATTGGGTCTGAAATTAGTGGTGTTATGTTTAGCATTAGTATAAGGGTTCTGATGTCTTTGAAAGTTGTTTCTAGCAGGACCACTGGCTAAGAAGGCAGAGGTCTGACCCCTTTGAGAGGGCCCAGAGTTAGTTCCAGATGCCACTCTATGAGATTCCTCACTAGAGATAATGGCATAAGCTCCTTTCACATCAGGTAAGGTCTCTCTAGATAAAATAGAACTCCTAATACTCATGTAAGACTCATCAAGACCCATCAGAAATTGCATAAGTTTCAACAGTTGATTATGTTTTTTAAATTCAGTAGAGGCAGTGCACATACAATTAGGCAACTCAACCATAGCATCATACTGTTTCCACAAAGCATTCAACTTATGATAATAGTCAGACAGATTAGAGCCATTTTGTTTCAAAGTACTAATTTTATGATGCAAGTTGAATATCACAGAACCATCAACTTTATGATAGGTTTCCTTTAATTCATTCCAAACATGTTTAGCCTTTTTAGAGAAAATTTGACCAAGGAATAACTTCTCAGAGATAGAATTCAAAATCCAGCCTAAAACAACAGCATTAACTCTATCCCATTGCTTAGCCAAAACCTCATCAGTAATAGACCTTTTACAGGTGCCATCAATAAAACCAATTTTATTTTTACCCTCTAAGGCAAGAAGCATAGCATTAGCCCAAACTTGATAATTTTCAGTCCCTCTAAGTTTGACAGAAATAACAGTAAGCACAGCAGAATCATTAGGGTGCAAATGTAAGGGATTACTAACATCAAGCTTACCAATAAGAGTGACAGGGTCACTGACACTCTCATTGTCAGAATCACCATGTTGAGACATTATAACAAATAATAAAACACACAAACACAAGAGAAAAAACGAAGAGCAACAACACCTTATACCTCCTCTACTAACAATCAATCTCCAACAACCAATCAAACTTCTCAAAAATCCCTCAACCTATCCTCCAGCATTCTAAACGAGAGAAATGAAAGACATAAATAAAAGATAGGGAAAGAGGTGTTACAGTGCTATATCCGCAGCACAATCGAACTGTTTCTCCTAGATTCACTTAGTCTAGGAGGACACAGAACCTCCAAGCCACGAACTACTTTGCTTCTCCTAGATTCACTTAGTCTAGGAGGCAACAAAGCCTTCAACCACCAAAACCAGGATCCCCAGAAATACTGAAACTCTTTTCTTTTTCCTTTTTTCCTTTTTTTTAAACCAACCTTAGCTCTAATACCATGTAGAAAAACATGATATGCAGAAACCAATACTTTTATATAACTTAAACGAATCAAAGTTCAACAGCGGAATAGTAACAACCACAAAAGATCACCACAACTACTCTGGTGTGATCCCATTATCTAACTTGATAATAGTTTTACAAGATATAGAAGAAATAACAAATGATAGATATGATCTTGAGACAAAGTCTCAAGATCTGTACATGAGAGAGAAATTTGAGAGCGGCTCACAACAACCAATATATTGCTCTTACCCTAGAAGAAGAGATAAGAGACTCTTATATATTGGGTCTTCCAAACGGTCACAAGAGGGGAGCGGGGCTGAGATATAGGCCTTTTGTCCATGGGCTTGAGACATGAAGAACTGGGCTTGAGGGAGAACTTGGGCTTGGGCCAAACCTGAAACATAAAACAAGAACCAACCAAGAGGGATATCGGGTTATATATTCCAGCAGGAATAACACATACACGAGCACTGAACAAAAATAAAGAGACACCGATGATGGTATTTAGAAGAGAGCACGAGAAGCTAAGAAAGGATGGGGAAGAGTGGATGAAAAAGACAGCCGATTCGTACACAATCACGGCGGCTCTCATCATCACAATAGTTTTTGCAGCTGCAATTACTGTACCTGGCGGAAACGATAGTGCCACTGGGAAACCAATTTATGAGACGAAAGCAAGCTTAATCATATTTGCAATCTCAGATGCAATCTCGTTGTTCACAGCCGCCACTTCCTTGTTGTTGTTTCTATCCATTCTCACAGCGCGTTATGCAGATGAGGACTTTCTTTACAAGTTGCCGAAGAGATTAATATTTGGTCTTGTGATGCTATTTGTGTCGGTGACATCCATGATGATAGCCTTTAGTGCAGCATTATATATTATGTTTGGGCAGGGAAAAGCATGGATTCTGATTCCAATAGCTGCATTAGCATGCTTACCAATTGCTTTGTTTGTGACATTACAGTTTCCGTTGCTTGTGGAGCTTATACCTTCGACATATGGTCATGGATACTTTGGTAAGGAAAAAGATTATAGGCAATCAAGTGCTAATGCTAACAAAAAGAAAAGGGTTTGAGAAACATGATTACCGTTATTAAATGCTATGTTAAAACTTTATTTTGTAATTTGAAATTTGTGTAAACTATTGTGATAAACGGTTGGTGTTGATTATAACTATAGTTTGATCACTTTATGTGTACCTTGAATTACATTCTGTGACTATAAAAAGTTAAATACATGTCGTTATACCCTGGTTGTATAGCATATCTCTGACAAGGAAAATAACCTTTAATACAAAATTCATGGTTCACTGGTGATATATGAGAGTGCGAGTAATCCATGTTTTTCTAATACTATATATAGTTGTATACATCCTCTACTGTATACATTCTCATTTGGCTTTTAAAATTCATGGTTCACTGGTGATTTGGATTGAAACAGTAATTTTAGCACGGATCAAAATGGGTGATGTTGACTCGTTATCTTAACATTTTATCTAAACAAGTTGAGATTAGTATGGGTCATATTGGGTAAGGTTGATTTGCTAGCAAAATTTGACTAGTTATCTGTTCCAAAAGCTACCATACACAGTTTGAACCGGCCATGAAAAAACTCATGTATCATATCCCAAGTCGATCTCATGTTTGAACCGGCCATGGAACATTAGTACACAGTTGGTCCCTGAAGTTGAAGGTCATGTTAGATTTAACCATATGATAGTTATAAATGTGGTTAGACTATTATGCCCTTGGAAATATAACAATAAATGAGCGTTAACCTGGTCAAGGGACGCATTCGGCCTCAAAAACCAGACTTTTGGACCATGGCGACGATTTTGCAAACTTAAGGGGTATGGCGATGTTTTTAGGAAAGTTTAAGGACCAACGGTGTATTTTTGTCTTAAAACTTCAAACAAAATTCTAAAGTTCTTTATCAAAGTTAAAGATGTTAATATATCTTTACATCAACTTCTAAGGGTGAAGCAGTACGAGTAATAGTAAACAAGCTATATATGCTTCATTACGAACAACAAAAAATGGGAGGAAAGAACATGGCCGAGGGAACACACTATTATTAGGATATTCAACTTTTGCATAATTAGTTCGTCAACTATCGTGTTCATTGGTAGTGAGGGAGAACATCATATTGATCCGAAAACTAATCACTAAAAACTAGTTAAACATTATTACTTGAACCGACTCTGATCACCTCATGTGGTTTCTACAGACTCAATTGGTATGCAAACTCTTAAATTTGTCTTACCGCAAAACCATAAGCTTTGCCTATAATTAACCAACTTTTTAGCAGATAATATTACCTTTTAGGAAATCAAAAATCACATACAAGAAATCCTTCTAGACCCTAAATTAAAGAGATACTTTTGTTTGATGTGCATATACACATGAACGTACCATAGTGGAGACCGGGGAATGCTATGGTCCTCCCAAAACTTCATAGTTTTACTTATATATTTACATAACAAATTGATCATATTTGACACATTTTATAAATAAAAATAAACGTTTGGCCCTCCCAAACTGAACGTTGACCCTTCCAATAAGTTTTAAGTTTTTTCAAGTTCCGTCTTTGCATATACATCGACATACAATAATTATCTATATAGTACATTTATTGAAGGCCCGCTTTCCGAAGTTCTTAAAATAATAATAAAGATTGAGCCTGTTACTGGATTGCATATGGCCCAATGACGTAGCCCAAACTCACATAACCCAAACGCAAGCGGTAACTTGGGTTTCCAGATTTATGTACACCGCCTTAACTTTTGCATCATCAATCATAATCGAAGGGCACTCACTTTTCCAGATTTATCTACACCGCCTCAGGTTTTGATCATCATCCAAGGTCAATTAGTATTAGCTTTTTTTTCTCTTTGCCTAAAACAAAGCATGTTGCTTTTCTTAGCATGTGTGAACATAAAACTGTTTGTCCGATGCGTTTTTCAGGTTGTGTGGCAACAGGGGTATGGAGAAGAAGGGTAGCCTACAAGGGTTTGACCTTCAAATCGCATGTAAGATGTGTAGTTAATTTTATTTTTTAATTTTTTTTGTCTTCAATTGGGTTTATTTTTTAATTCTTTTTTCCTTTTTTTTGGGGATACTGGTATGCTTAATTGGTATGGGTTTGATTGTGTTTATTGTTGCTGGTTTTGAGAAACATCTGATTGATATACTTCCAAACCAAAAAAACCTAAAATTGTTTTTTTTAGGGTAAAATGCAAAAATGGTCCTTAACGTTCCACGAAATAGCAAAAAAGGGACCGAGACAAAAAGTAGCGCAAAAAAGACACCAACGTTACGCAAATTTGCAAAATTGCCACCGAGAGGCCTTTTCTGTTAACTTTCCCGTTAAGTACCACGTCCATGAGGGTAGTATCGTCATTTCACGGTTCCCCGGGTAATAAGCATACGTGTAGTGACACTGTAGCTTGAGGGACTAAATTTGCAAGCGAATGTTTGCCTTTTTTACAAACGGTACACTATCCAGTAATTAAATATGAACGTTGCATCACATTATTTCACACTTTCCGATATCCGGCAAAAAATATGGTCTTGATTTGTGACTGTGGGAAACAAGCAACAATCAAAACAAGCTGGACAAACAGGAACTCAGGACCGATGATTCTAACTGTTTCCTTTCATGTGGGTTTTATTGGATGGACGATCCTCAAATGTGTGCCGACAGTTGTTGTGATTCCTGGCAGTTAGGGGCCTAATGACTTGAAGAAAGGTGGAGGAGCAGTTGAGGGTTGATGAGGGAGAAGGTCTAGCCGGATTAATGAGCTCAACAAAGTTCTTATTTTTAGCTTGGGTCTTCTTTTTTCATTGCCTTTCAAGTTGCCTTAGGTTGGAAGTGTGGGTATGATAGGTGGTGTTGACATTCTTTCTGGGTTGTATCATAACAGGGTTTAAGGTCATCACTGGTTTGGTATTGACTTCATGTTAATTAAAAAGTGCTTTGGTTTTTGACTAAAGTATGATATCGGTTGTTTTGGTTGTTATTATTAGAAGACCAATGTAGTCAATATATGTTCATTTTAACTTGCAGAAATCCATAATGCAGTAAACTGTTTCTTGGTTCCTTATAACTTTGAACTTACAAAAAGTCAAAAAACACACATTGTGCAGAGCGTTATGCAGCAAATAAATGATGGTAAAGAAATGAAAAATACCATTCCTAATTAATCAAGTCTAAAAATAAAATCAGTACAATTTTTAATTGTTAGAAAGACATAAA
>LBNU01028600.1:307976-318253 GCA_014162995.1 Artemisia annua | reverse complement strand
TAGATGATGGGTTTTTACAATAACTTTCAACTTTATTAATTACGAATACCTTCGTAGTTATATGTTTTTGGTAATTTTAAGTAATTAATTCCCAAAATAAAAGTGAAAGTGACTTTTTAAATTAGGATTACAAAGAAAAATAGTGGAGTACATGAAATGTAGAGTGGACATAGTATAGTTGTGGTCGAATGAATTGGATGTACACGGATAACTTCCTACGAAGTTAATTTATTAAAACAGGATAGTTATTAAATAAACTATTATTTAAAATATATAAGACATGAATTTTTAGAAATGTCACAGTTGGTGTGTTTTTTGCGCTACTTTTTGTCTCGGTCTCTATTTTGCTATTTCGTGGAACGTTAAGGACCATTTTTGCATTTTACCCTTTTTTTACCTTTTTTTTGGTTCTTATGATCTGGGTTTGGCTTAATTGATTGACTGATGCGTTTTTTTATTTATGGGTTTCGATTATATGTGCGTCGAATTGACTGCAAGGTCTTTCTAATGATAAGAAAGGGGCTTATTCGATTAGCTTATTTTGCTACCTTATGAGCTAATTTAGTTACTTCAAACCTGATAAGGCCACTGAGGTACATGAGTATGTGTTTATATTTTTTTGGCATCGGTTTGTGTTTACTTAGAATTTTTACTTTATGATCTTATTATGTTGCTTTTGTTGTTTGCAGCTCTTTGTGATGGTTTGTATATGGATTGAAGTTCGATGTGAGATTTTGAGATTCAGGGGCATGACAAGCTGGTCTATTTCTTCCATTGCTTCTTTTGCATCTAACGCACGACAAGCTGCTCTATTTCTTCGATATATGTGTATTTTATCTCTAAACGTAGCAACACTTGCGCTTAACGGGAAAGGTATACAGAGCATATTTGTCAAAAAATCACAAGTGCGTCGTCAGGCGTTTTTATGTGCAGCAATAGCATCCAGAGGTATAAGATTTTTGATTTGGGTCTTTCTTTGGAAATCTAGCCATTTGTGCGAGAATGTTATGAAATTTTATAATTGACGCAGCGTTTTTGCAGTGGGTGGGTGATTGGTAATCGAGAAGACCTAGCAAAGGATATAGTTGCAAAGATTAAAACCAGAAAACGGAGAGGTAATAATTTGATGTGCTCTGCATAAACATCTTTAGATACATCATCTATTGGTTAGCGCTCACTATTTTCTTTGTATAATAATGCATGTGAAGTACGTTATTCGTGCGCCTAAATTTGTTGTAATTGTACTTGCAGCGGAAGACTATGAAGTGGTAATTAGGGGGGTTGGGATTTGCTGCTTTGCCACAGCACTTGCACTTCACAGGAAAGGAATAACGAACATATTAGCCAAGAAATCAGATGGTTGTCGAACCAAAGAGTACAAGTAAGTGGAAATTTACAAACAGAAGCATACCTTTTTTCTACTGTATTATTGATGAGGCGAAAAGTGTACCGCTTTTGGGGGGTCATTTAAGCCCTAAATCGTAATTATTTGATCAATTATTGCCCTAAATTGTTCCTTTTGTCATTTTAGGTACTTTGCTGAAGAAATCTGGAAAAGGAAGCATTTTGGACGTTTTTGGAGCATAAAAGAGAAGAAAACGACAAAGTCTCTGAATCTGCTGGAACAGTACCCTGACGGCGTCATGGCTTAGAAGGTGACGCCGTCAAGCTAGACAAACGGAGGTGGATGTGAAGATTGTCCTTAATAAGCCAGAATGGATTTTTGGGATTTAAAAAGGGACGGCGTCAAGAGGCCATCACGAAACCCTAACCACGGCGAGGTGACGGCGTCACAACCCATAACGTGACGCCGTCATATCTGTAAATCTATATATATTTTCGTATTTTTCATTCATTGGGTGGAACGTTTTAGAGAGAAACCCTAGATACGAATATTAGCAGCTTTTTCAAGGTTTTTCACCTTGAGATCTTCCATGTTACATTGAAGATAAGTTATCAATTAATCATTCAATATGTCTATGTGTTGTTTGATTCTATCTTGTTCTTGTCTTTTGTTTAACATGCTAGGCTAGGTTTTCTTTGTGTTTGCTTAGATCTAATGAAACCTAACTATTAATTATTGGTTGAATGGTGTGTTATTAATTGTATTGGATGAATGTTTATCGATGTTAGGCTTAAGAAAACTGGCTAACCTCCTATACGGTAACTTGCTTGAACGTCTTAAGAAACATGATCGGATGTGTACTACGATTATATGGTTGTATTTAATGCATGAGCGAATTCTAGTGATCCCATGTTAGGAGCTTTTAGTCGGCTCGACATAGGAGTGAAGTAGGAGCTTATAGAGTTGGGGAAGTTCGTACACACCCCCACGACTGGTATTAAGGAATGCAACCCGTCATCCACGCAATTATAACACACTAATCAACCGGTAAAAGATAGTTAGGGAGTAATGAAATCTAAGTAAACACACTTCTCTCCATATTAGTTTTCACAACTATTTTATTTTCGTTTATTTTATTTTATTTGCATTTGTAGTTATTTGGGTTAGTTGACTAGCAACTAATTCCGCCCACTCCTTCAAACCCGAGATAATTTTACTTGCTTTCCTAAAAACATAAAATACAAAAAGAATCTTCCCTCACCCTTAGACCTATTAGAGTAGTTTTTCAATCCTAACGACACTATTCCCCTAGAGAACGATCAATCCCCCGGTACTTGCCACTACACTATACTACATCGGTCAGGTACACTGCCTGGTGGGGATTGCAAGCCTCTTAAGATCCCTTGAGAGGTAAAACCTGTTGTAAGGTCGCAAAACCACGCATCAAGTTTTTGGCGCCGCTGCCGGGGAATAGTTATTGTTTAGGTTGAATTTTTATTTTATTAGGTCTACTCACTAGATTCCTTTCTAGTGAGATTTTT
Organism: Artemisia annua; assembly: GCA_014162995.1. NCBI lineage: Eukaryota > Viridiplantae > Streptophyta > Magnoliopsida > Asterales > Asteraceae > Artemisia > Artemisia annua. Next base: position 315,367 of record LBNU01028600.1, on the reverse strand, counting down.
ATTTTATTTTTCTAGGATTTCTTTAGTCTATCTTATTTCTTCGTGTTTTTGTTCGTAACCATTACCATCCGACATCATGGAAGGTGGTAATATCCTTGATCCCAACAATCCACCACCACAACAACCACCACAGCAAAACCAACCTCCTAGAGCCCGTACCTTAGGAGACTACTCCCGTCCTAGCCACCATGGCTATCGAAACACCATTGAGCTCACTCAAGGAGCCAATGTGTCACCCTTGCGATCCGACACCATCTGGTTGGTGCAAAGCGGATGCGCTTTCCATGGACTTCGTTCCGAAGATCCAAATCAACACCTCAAGGACTTCCTTAAGATCGTAGATTCTATAGACCTTGATGTTGAAACTCGAGAGAAGACCCGACTGCGTCTCTTTCAATTCTCTCTGCGAGACCATGCTAGTCAGTGGCTAGAGCATCTACCCGCAGGATCCATAACCTCTTGGGATGATCTCACAACTCGTTTCCTTGCTCAGTTTTTCCCACCGGGAAGGACTACCAAGCTTAGGAATGATATCTTGATGTTCCAACAACGTCAAGGCGAAACCCTCTACGAGGCATGGACTCGATTCAAGGACTTACTCCAAAAAGTCCCTCACCATGGCATAGATCTTTGGCTCAAGTCCAAATCTTCTATGACCATATCAATATCCCCACGAGGCGAACCATTGACCAAGCGGCCGGTGGTAAGCTACGTGATCTAAGTGCGGAACAATCATGGGATCTCCTAGAAGATCTTGCTCTCTATGACAACGAAAGTTGGAATGATCCCCGTGATTTGAATAAAACGGTCAAGGCAATATCTTTGCCTTCGAATAATTCAAGCACTTCCGACCGTAGGATCATAGAACTTGAAGACCAAGTCAAGTTTCTCATGAAATCCTATGAAGCTCCTAAACCTTCAAGCCAAGTGAACAAAATCACTTCTTCATGTGAGTATTGTAGTGGTCCCCACGACACTCGTGATTGCATGGAACTCCCCGAACAAGCTTTTGCGGACTACGCATCCTCGCGTACCGACGGAGCGGGAGACAAGTGGTACACTTTCAAACCCGAGCCAAACCCTTATGGTGATTCATACAACCCCTAATGGAGAAATCACCCAAACCTTAGGTGGAAGCAAAACCAAAACATGCCCCAAAACAATTCTTCCAACCCACCTAATCGTTTCCAATCAAGCGGTTCATCCTCAAACCGCACTTTCAATAACAATCCTTCCAACAACTATGGTAGTACCAATCATCTTGAAGGATTGATGTCCAAATTTATGGCATCTCAAGAAGCTCGAATAGCTAGGTTCGAATCCGAATTTAACCAACAACAAGCGGAGATGACCAATAAAATTGACAACTTATTGAAAGCCCTCAATAACCAAGTGCTATCACCTCCACATAAGGATGCTAGGAACACAAATAGCGGACCCAAGTCAAAGACCCTTCTTCATCCAAACATGTCCACTTCGTCAACGTTGTCACCATCAAGCCAATCGATAAAAATAAGGAAGAAAGTGATAAGGATGAGGTTAGACTAGAAATTGAACCTAAGGATGAGGTCAAGGGAGTTAAGGTTGATAAGGAAGTTAAGAAAAGCGAAGTAGAGGAAGTAGATGAGGTAGATAACTACTTCGATAGGTTGCCCACCAAGGAAGAACGAGCATACCATAAGGATTTATTCGATGACCCCGAGACACCATACTTCCTAGGTAATCCAATCATTAAGACGGGTGACCCATCCAATATCAACATACCATGCAACATTGGGCATGTGCATGTGTGGAAAGCTTACATAGACCTTAGATCCCCCATAAACATCATGACTAGGATCCATTACAATTGGATAATGAAAAAGCAACTTGGACCTAGGATATGTCCCAACACGGGTTGGATGAGCAACTTCGTGGGGAGAATAAGAGGATTACAGGTGTATGTAGGAAACTTCACCTATATCACCGACTTTGTGATTGTAGAGGATATTCGTCCGGTAATAGATGGTTGTTTAACTCAAGTAGTATTTGGAAAACCGTTTGTTGAGGCCTCTAAAATGGATTATGACCCATCCCTAGGGATAGTTAGATTCAAGGATGAGACCGATGAGATAGCCTACCAAATGCCCTATAAGATAGAACAATACCGACTTTTATCAAACCTTGAGAAAGAGCATAAGCAAGCGGTCTACTATAGGAATAATGAGGATAGACGTAGAGGAGTAGAATATGTTATGAGTAGAATATTTGGTTTCTACAAAGAGTGCTTGCAACTAGGTCCGGAATATAAGACTACACAAGAAGATGACCTAGACACCGTGACCAATGATGGAGTCACGTAATGTACGGTGACTTTGAGTCTAGCTACAAGACTCGTTAATAAAGAAAAGCGCTTCTTGGGAGGCAACCCAAGCTTTATTTGTTTGTTTTGTTTGTTTGTTTGTTTGATTTTATTTGCTTCCGTATGTATGTTTATTTTTTTTGTTATTGATTCATGCTTCAAACTAAATTGTGAAAATGCTTTATTTTGTTTTTAACTTCGTCTTAACTACATTTAAAGGTATTTTGCAAAAGATAAGTGTAAGGGAAATCTAAATCGGTTTATTAGAACAAATGAACATGAATCATAACAATATTAAATTGACATACATATTAGTACTTGTTTGAGTCAAATGCTTGTATCGAGTCATAATGATGTTTTGCAGGATTTCCAGGAATCAAGAATTGAGTTTTTCCAGAAATTTTCCGGAAACTTAACATGAAAAATCTGTCAGATCACTTCTGACGGCGTCAGGCCCCAACCTGACGGCGTCAGGTGTAGTTTTCTGGAATTTTTGAAAAGTTTTGTTTTTCTTCCGGAATCATAAAATGCTTTATTAAATCTCTAACTTATAAACTCCAGGAATCTGCAAAATATTCATTCCACAAGCATTATATCCTTATACAGATTTATCCCACCGATGTTATGCAGGTTTTCGTGTTTGTTTTCTCAGGTTTAACAGGTTATTTTGGACAAGGAGATGTATGTAAAAGTATGTAAAAGTTCAAGTGTAAGGGGAGAACCGAGGCCCCTATGATGTATAATTTTGGATGGTAGGGCAAGAGTGTATGAAAAAAAATTGAAAAATCAAGAAAAAGAAAAAAAAATTGAGAAAAAGAAAAGTAGAAAAAACATACGGACTACCATCCCGTTTCCTTTTATGTTTATTTTATGCTTTATTAGTTTTTGATTAGCTTAAGTCGAGTCGAGTCTTGGCTTAGCAACGCCATATTGTACATGTAATTAATCAAGATCTTTAACTCGCCACCAGTAAAATATCCCTTATCCAACAAACCCGTGTTTATCATATCCCTACACCTCACGTTACAACCCTTTGGAAATCCCTCTTTGATAGTTTATCTTAGGTGCTTACGCCTAGTGGAGAAGGTTTCTGATCCTTTCCCAAGCCTATGGTAATCTATTTGCTATGACAGGTAGTGAGAGATATTATTCATTTTCATTTGTGAGATATACTTTTATGACACCTGAGAGATGTGAGTATCTAAACACTACTTGTGAGGTGCTAGTATGTAATCTCCATGCTTATTATGATTAAAGGGGAACGACTATTTGTTGTAATTACTTTTATATTAGTGTTAAATGACCCCTAACTTGTATTTTGATTAGAATAAAAGCGCATTTGCTTGAGGACAAGCAAATCTCAAGTGTAAGGGTATTTGATGAGGCGAAAAGTGTATCGCTTTTGGGGAGTCATTTAAGCCCTAAATCGTAATTATTTGATCAATTATTGCCCTAAATCGTTCCTTTTGTCATTTTAGGTACTTTGGAGAAGAAATCTGGAAAAGGAAGCATTTTGGACGTTTTTGGAGCATAAAAGTGAAGAAAACGACAAAGTCTCTGAATCTGCTGGAACAGACCCTGACGGCGTCATGGCTTAGAAAGTGACGCCGTCAAGCTAGACAAACGGAGGTGGATGTGAAGATTGTCCTTGATAAGCCAGAATGGATTTTTGGGATTTAAAAAGGGACGGCGTCAAGAGGCCATCACGAAACCCTAACCACGGCGAGGTGACGGCGTCACAACCCATAACGTGACGCCATCAGATCTGTAAATCTATATATATTTTCGTATTTTTCATTCATTGGGTGGAACTTTTTAGAGAGAAACCCTAGATACGAATTTTAGCAGCTTTTTCAAGGTTTTTCACCTTGAGATCTTCCATGTTACATTGAAGATAAGTTATCAATTAATCATTCAATATGTCTATGTGTTGTTTGATTCTATCTTGTTCTTGTCTTTTGTTTAACATGCTAGGCTAGGTTTTCTTTGTGTTTTCTTAGATCTAATGAAACCTAACTATTAATTATTGGTTGGATGGTGTGTTATTAATTGTATTGGATGAATGTTTATCGATGTTAGGCTTAAGAAAACTGGCTAACCTCCTATACGGTAACTTGCTTGAACGTCTTAAGAAACATGATCGGATGTGTACTACAATTATATGGTTGTATTTAATGCATGAGCGTATTCTAGTGATCCCATGTTAGGAGCTTTTAGTCGGCTCGACATAGGAGTGAAGTAGGAGCTTGTAGAGTTGGGGAAGTTCGTACACACCCCCACGACTGGTATTAAGGAATGCAACCCGTCATCCACGCAATTATAACACACTAATGAACCGGTAAAAGATAGTTAGGGAGTAATGAAGTCTAAGTAAACACACTTCTCTCCATATTAGTTTTCACAACCATTTTATTTTCGTTTATTTATTTTATTTGCATTTGTAGTTATTTGGGTTAGTTGACTAGCAACTAATTCCGCCCACTCCTTCAAACCCGAGATAATTTTACTTGCTTTCCTAAAAAATATAAAATACAAAAAGAATCTTCCCTTACCCTTAGACCTATTAGAGTAGTTTTTCAATGCTAACGACACTATTCCCCTAGAGAACGATCAATCCCCCGGTACTTGCCACTACATTGTACTACATCGGTCAGGTACACTGCCTGGTGGGGATTGCAAGCCTCTTAAGATCCCTTGAGAGGTAAAACCTGCTGTAAGGTCGCAATACCACGCATCAATTATGTGGTGTCTTAAGTTAGTTAAATCATATTTTTTTCAATGTGCATATGTTGATATCGTCTCAATAATAGTAAAAGTCCAGCAACCAACTTGCTTTTTGCGCTGTCGAAGAACATCTCTCTATTTAATATGATGACATTTGAGGTAACACAGTTATTCTATTTATTTCTTTATACACGTAGTTAAAATTTTCGCTTTACACGTACAGTTTGACTACATTCTGGCCTCCTCGACTGGCTACGACCTTTTTAGGTTTTCGGCCGAGTACAATAACATTATTTGCACAAGCAACAGTTATGAGGATGTCAATTTTCAAGCAACAGTTGCTACATGTTAAGACATTAATGCTGTAAGTATTCAGCTTTTAATGAATTTCCTTCTTAAATCTATGTGAGAAAAAAGTAGTAATTTATTAGTCGTACGAATGAAAGGTCTAATATCTTCAGTCACGTGCGGACGGATTCGAGTAAAGGCGTAAAAAACCAAACGGTTTCAATGTTTCGCAATATTGCACGAACTAATAACTGATACTTATAATATGGAAATTGTATCGTGTGAACGGGCATTCTGTACTAACTATGAAAGGAAAATGAAGATGTGATTCAGAAAATAGTAACTCCAGTTGGGAATGGTTATTTGATTATTGTGGTTCCAGGTGGCAACTAATACATTTTCACTACATATAATGAATATGATTTTAAGATTTTTACATTGAAGTTACTAATCAATGATATTTGTTTTACAGGAACCTCTAAAGCTCCTTACGTACTCGATGTTAGTCACAGCAGTTGTTAAGCAAATAGCCATCCCCCGTGTTCTAATTGACGCAGAAAACAAACGTACAACAACTCTTGCTAATGGAGAAAAAGTTGTGTGCACTTACAGGTACCTTTGAATACTAATATTGGCAAATAAAGACTCGGGAATTGGGCTGCATAAGAGGTAGCAGGAAAGGACTGTGGAAAACTAGAGGGGGGGGGGTTGAATAGTTTTACGTCTTTTTAATTTATAAAAAGTTTACTTAAAAAATCTTCGATTCTAGTTTATGTGAATTCAATACTTGCACTATATGAACAATTATTAAGTTACTAACTAACTAAGCAAATATAATACAAGTATAAAAGTAATGAAAAGATAGAGTTAGAAAGATCAAACCACAACACAAGGATTTATATTGGTTCGGCTACAAGGACACCTTCCTTGTTCCTACTCCACTCCCCGAGTCACCTACTCGAGGGTTTTCTTCACTATGTCAACAAACTCCCTTGTGGCGGAGTTGCTTACACCGTTTAGCGACACCAAGCAAAATGTCGAGTTCTAATGGTAGCTAGAACCAATCTCACAACTTCACAACTAGTCACAACTTCTACACAACACTACTACTTCACTACTTCACTACTATATCTTCACAACACAACTTCTACCCACCTAGCTCTACTTATCACAAGAACTACACAACTTTACAAATGATTTACACAATCTAAAAAACTAATCTACAATACTTCTTGAGTGTATGTTGAAGGAGTATTTTTCTTTTGCACTTTGGATGAGGAAGGATTGAATCACTTGAAACAAAGACTAATAATCTTATGATCAAAGGATTTAGAAAGATGTTTGGAAAGGATTGGAACTGAAAATATTCGTGCAAAAGGTGAGTAAAAAATGCAGGATTTAACCAGTATTTATAGGCAAAAGTTCCTGGCCTCAGGAGCGTGCCGGCCCCCTTAAATGGTGGCCGGCCCCCTTAAAATTAAGGGGGCCGCCCCTAATAATTAAGGGGGCCGCCCTCCTGAAACGGCCTGGAGCTTTTATCTTTTGTGGGGAAAGTTTATTTGGAGAAAAACTAACTGTTTTGGTTAAAAATTTGAATTCATATATTTATTATGAATTAAACCTTTTCCTTTATTACCAAAAATGTTTTTCAAAAATATATAATATGTTTATATTATTTAATAAACTTTGTAATATTTAAATAAACATCCCTTTGATCATAAAACGTATTAGGCATTTATTTATTCATACCTTAAGTGATTTAGTTGGATAAAATGATATAAACTAACTTAATACTTGTTTACGTAGTAATTTTACGTTTAATGTTTTTACATTTTGTGATCGTCAAAACATAGAGATATCGAAAAATATAAATAACGTTTTTATGCATTATTTATATCAACAATCTCCCCCTTTTTGATGATTACAAAATCTAAACTCATTAAAACAAAAATTGGTATATATACAAGTATTTAGTGAGTTTATATCATTTCTCCCCCTTTTTGTTAGCATCAAAAAGGTTTTCCCGATAAGCTTGGAG
>LBNU01028600.1:280250-304477 GCA_014162995.1 Artemisia annua | reverse complement strand
CTTGAAGTCTCTCACGGCCATAGCATATTCTTCGTCATCGCTTTCGGATGTTGAGTATTCTTCGTCACTAGAATCCTTCTTTGCTTTTAATGCGATTGATTTGCTTTGCTCCCTTTTTCCTTTCACCATTTCGAAGTCTTTCTTTATTATTACTTCATACACTTTCAACTTTCCAATTAGTTCATCAAGTTGTAGAGTTGATAAATTCTTTGATTCTTCAATAGCCGTCACCTTGGCACGCCACTTCGGATGGAGAGCCCTAAGAAATTTTCTTACAAAATTTTTGCTAGAAAAATTCTCATCGAGTGCTTTTAGACTTGTGATGATTGTGTTAAATCTAGCAAAAGCATTATCAATTGATTCCTCTTCCGGAATCGTAAATTGTTCATATTGTTGTACAAGAAGATCTATTTTATTATCTTTGACTTGACTATTACCTTGGTGAGTGATTAGTAAAGAATTCCACATCTCTTTTGCGGTGTTACACATTAAAATTCTTTCATATTCTTTGCGTGGTAACGCATTGTAAATCACCATTTTAGCCTCATTATTTTTAGCAAGTTTCTTTTTCAAATCATCGTTTTGTTTTTCAAAATGTACAAGTTCATCCCTTTTAGTTTCGGGATTATTTTGTATAGGAAGAAAATCACCATTAGTAATAATATGCCAAATATCTAGATCCTTTGATTTCACATAAGTTTCAAATCGATTTTTCCAATAGAGAAATCCATCACTTTCAAATAGTGGTGGTCTTTGCATAGATTGCCCTTCTAAATACTTTTCCGATTCCATAGATCGATTCAAGTTTTAAAATACAATATATTTTAAAAATCTTGTTTGACATGGCTCTGATACCAATTGTGGAAAACTAGAAGGGGGGTTGAATAGTTTTACGTCTTTTTAATTTATAAAAAGTTTACTTAAAAAATCTTCGATTCTAGTTTATGTGAATTCAATACTTGCACTATATGAACAATTATTAAGTTACTAACTAACTAAGAAAATATAATACAAGCATAAAAGTAATGAAAAGATAGAGTTAGAAAGATCAAACCACAACACAAGGATTTATAGTGGTTCGGCTACAAGGACACCTTCCTTGTTCCTACTCCACTCCCCGAGTCACCTACTCGAGAGTTTTCTTCACTATGTCAACAAACTCCCTTGTGGCGGAGAAACCTTACACACCTTTGCTTACACCGTTTAGCGACACCAAGCAAAATGTCGAGTTCTAATGGTAGTTAGAACCAATCTCACAACTTCACAACTAGTCACAACTTCTACACAACACTACTACTTTACTACTTCACTACTATATCTTCACAATACAACTTCTACCCACCTAGCTCTACTTATCACAAGAACTACACAACTTTACAAATGATTTACACAATCTAAAAAACTAATCTACAATACTTCTTGAGTGTATGTTGAAAGAGTATTTTTCTTTTCCACTTTGGATGAGGAAGGATTGAATCACTTGAAACAAAGACTAATAATCTTATGATCAAAGGATTTAGAAAGATGTTTGGAAAGGATTGGAACTGAAAATATTCATGCAAAAGGTGAGGAAAAAATGCAGGATTTAACCAGTATTTATAGGCAAAAGTTCCTGGCCTCAGGAGCGTGCCGGCCCCCTTAAATGGTGGCCAGCCCTCTTAAAATTAAGGGGGCCGCCCCTAATAATTAAGGGGGCCGCCCTCCTGAAACGGCCTGGAGCTTTTGTCTTTTGTGGGGAAAGTTTATTTGGAGAAAAACTAACTGTTTTGGTTAAAAATTTGAATTCATATATTTATTATGAATTAAACCTTTTCCTTTATTACCAAAAATGATTTTCAAAAATATATAATACGTTTATATTATTTAATAAACTTTGTAATATTTAAATAAACATTCCTTTGATCATAAAATGTATTAGGCATTTGTTTATTCATACCTTAAGTGATTTAGTTGGATAAAATGATATAAACTAACTTAATACTTGTTTACAATTTTATATATAGATAGGTATATATAAAGTATGTATATGTATAATAGCTAAAGGAAACTATAAGACAATTCTAAACATACAAAAACTAGATAATAAACTAAGCATGCAATCTTCACATGAAAATTAAAAGAGATGTGTACCTTTTAGTCTTCAATATAATCTTCTTCAAAGTCTTCAAAATGGTTGGATGATTTTGTGGAAACGGGTAGATTGCCAAGTAACTCAAGGAATGTTGAATTTATCTTGTTGGTCCCCATTATCTCATTTGACCGAAGTTGTTTTGATCCAAACATGTTTTGTATTTGACTTGGGTGTATATATGGTGGAATCATTCCCCAAGGATTGAAGTTCCACATTTGATGATTGTTGTGAAAGTTTTATCTATTTTTGTTTACTCTAGGTTGAGGAGTTTCAGACCTAGGAAGAGAACTAATTGGTTTTCTAGGTGGTGGAGTTTTAGACCTCATTTTTGGTTTAAAAGGTTCGGCCTCGGGTTTTAAAGATGATTTATGAAAACTTTTATCTTCCTCATCACTAGCAATGGGTACTAATCTATCTTTCAAAAGAATGTATTTTGGTTTAGGTTTTAACTCTCTAGTTTCATCTTCAAATTTTACATTTTTAGTTTCACTAGTTGACACTTCGGTTGAGTTGTATCCTAACCCGGTTTTATCTCTGGATATTCTTTGAATGCTAATTAGTTTCTTGAGTGATTTACTACTATTTTCAAATTTCTCAAGTTTATTAATTTCTTCCTTAAGTTGTTCATTTTCATTTTTAACAACTATACATTCTCTACATTCCATAATACTTTCTTTACCTTTTTCTAAGTTGTGTATCTTCATTTTTAATTCAATTATTTCATCTTTTAATTTGTTGTTAGTTTGTTTTAGTAGTTTATTTTTAGCCATGACTTTTTGTCCTACTTTGCATAATATACTATATTCGCTATCTAAGTCTTTTTCATCTAAAGATAGATCTTCATCGCTATAGTATTCGGTTTCGGAACATACCTCATTGGATGCCTTTGCCATGAGACACTTTTCTTCTCTTGTTGTCTCTTTTTCATCATTGTCACTATCGCTCCATGCTCCTCCTACAAACGCCTTGTGATTTTGACTTCTTGACAATTTCGGACACTCTCCAATAAGATGGTTTGGATATCCACACTTGAAGCACTTCCTTTCACTTTTGCCATTCTTATCGTCCTTGTTTCTTTGTGGTGTCTTTCTTTCATCATGTGGTTGTCTAACTTATCTTTCTCGTCTTTTAAAGAATTTCTTGAAGTCTCTCACGGCCATAGCATATTCTTCGTCATCGCTTTCGGATGTTGAGTATTCTTCGTCACTAGAATCCTTCTTTGCTTTTAATGCGATTGATTTGCTTTGCTCCCTTTTTCCTTTCACCATTTCAGAGTCTTTCTTTATTGTTACTTCATACACTTTCAAATTTCCAATTAGTTCATCAAGTTGTAGAGTTGATAAATTCTTTGATTCTTCAATAGCCGTCACCTTAGCACGTCACTTCGGATGGAGAGCCCTAAGAAATTTTCTTACAAAATTCTTGCTAGAAAAATTCTCATCGAGTGCTTTTAGACTTGTGATGATTGTGTTAAATCTAGCAAAAGCATTATCTATTGATTCCTCTTCCGGAATCGTAAATTGTTCATATTGTCGTACAAGAAGATCTATTTTATTATCTTTGACTTGACTATTACCTTGGTGAGTGATTAGTAAAGAATTCCAAATTTCTTTTGCGGTGTTACACATAAAAATTCTTTCATATTCTTTGCGTGGTAACGCATTGTAAATCACCATTTTAGCCTCATTATTTTTAGCAAGTTTCTTTTTTAAATCATCGTTTTGTTTTTCAAAAGGTACAAGTTCATCCCTTTTAGTTTCGGGATTATTTTGTATAGGAAGAAAATCACCATTAGTAATAATATGCCAAAGATCTAGATCCTTTGATTTCACATAAGTTTCAAATCGATTTTTCCAATAGAGAAATCCATCACTTTCAAATAGTTGTGGTCTTTGCATAGATTGCCCTTCTAAATATTTTTCCGATTCCATAGATCGATTCAAGTTTTAAAATACAATATATTTTAAAAATCTTATTTGACCTGGCTCTGATACCAATTGTGGAAAACTAGAAGGGGGGGTTGAATAGTTTTACGTCCGTTTTAAAATTTATGAAAACAAGTTTGTTTTAAAAACTTCGATTCTAGTTTATGTGAATTCAAGACTTGCACTATATGAACAAATATATATTACTAACTAACTAAGCTACTATAGTATAAGTAAATAAGTAATGAATGAGAAGAGTTAGAAAGATCAAACCACAACACAAGGATTTATAGTGGTTCGGCTACAAGGACACCTTCCTTGTTCCTACTCCACTCCCCGAGTCACCTACTCGAGAGTTTTCTTCACTATGTCAACAAACTCCCTTGTGGCGGAGAAACCTTACACACCTTTGCTTACACCGTTTAGCGACACCAAGCAAAATGTCGAGTTCTAATGGTAGCTAGAACCAATCTCACAACTTCACAACTAGTCACAACTTCTACACAACACTACTACTTCACTACTTCACTACTATATCTTCACAACACAACTTCTACCCACCTAGCTCTACTTAGCACAAGAACTACACAACTTTACAAATGATTTACACAATCTACAAAACTAATCTACAATACTTCTTGAGTGTATGTTGAAGGAGTATTTTTCTTTTGCACTTTGGATGAGGAAGGATTAAATCACTTGAAACAAAGACTAATACTCTTATGATCAAAGGATTTAGAAAGATGTTTGGAAAGGATTGGAACTGAAAATATTCGTGCAAAAGGTGAGGAAAAAATGCAGGATTGAACCAGTATTTATAGGCAAAAGTTCCTGACCTCAGGAGCGTGCCGGCCCCCTTAAATGGTGGCCGGCCCCCTTAAAATTAAGGGGGCCGCCCTCCTGAAACGGCCTGGAGCTTTTGTCTTTTGTGGGAAAAGTTTATTTGGAGAAAAACTAACTGATTTTGGTTAAAATTTTGAATTCCTATATTTATTATGAATTAAACCTTTTCCTTTATTACCAAAAATGTTTTTCAAAAATATATAATATGTTTATATTATTTAATAAACTTTGTAATATTTAAATAAACATCCCTTTGATCATAAAATGTATTAGGCATTTGTTTATTCATACCTTAAGTGATTTAGTTGGATAAAATGATATAAACTAACTTAATACTTGTTTACGTAGTAATTTTACGTTTAATGTTTTTACATTTTGTGATCGTCAAAACATAGAGATATCGAAAAATATAAATAACGTTTTTTTGCATTATTTATATCAACAAGGACAGTAAGCGAGTTTGCATGAATTAGTGTTAAAATCTAAATGTAAGCGATTGTTGTCTCATATGTCATGGGACGAATGCTATAATATAGGTACTAAATTTCTTACAATTGTTTCATTTACCATCCCACTTTTTACACATACAACCATGTGAAAATGTTGTAAACACCCCCGCCGCAACGCGGCGGGTTCCTGCACCTTGTTATGATAAATGATTAAAATTAGTATATAGTTATCTAAGGACATCTATAGGTCATGATGACACTAGAAAAAGACAATATATACATCAAATATTTTTAGGTCTTAAATCATTAAAGTCCAATGATCTATGAAAGTGAAAATCGAAAGGCAATGATGAACCCCTGATGCCAAAATTAAAGCCACAATATAATATGAACCTTGAAGTGGTCCAACCAATCCAAACTTCCTGGTCATAGATCCATATTTGGATTGGTCCACTGATCGAAAAGGCCCAAACCACATATAGTGTGCTATTTATGTTCTATACTATCTATAGCCGTTGGACCACCTTGCACCTTTAACCTTTTCCTTATTCTATTTCCAAAATTCCAAATATTAGAAGTTATTAGTTTCAAATTATCAAAAAAAGCAAAAGAAAAAAGAAGAAGAAACATATAAGTCATATATTATTTATAGCAAACAACAACAACAAACTCAATCCCGCCGGGTCAGAAGATGGGGAATATATACAAGCTTGAACTAAATAATAATATATTATTTATAGCCTTTTAACTAAAATATACAAGCTTGTACTAATAAACAAGAATATCTGTAACAACTAAAGTACTTGCTGTATCACAAAGTCGGTTCATAAGAGGCTGAAATGAAAAAGTTTTTACATTTTGTCTATTTATTTTTATCAGTATGACACACATATCGAACTTACTTGAATGACTGTTCACTTTTGCAGCATATGACTGTTTAGTTTGTAGCTAAAGCTCTTATCATTTTGGATATGACATGTCACAAAAGATTTAGTGGTCCTTAAAGTGTTTGATTGAGATTAATGTGGTATTTAAGCCATATTTTATTGTACTTAACTTTTTCTGTGACTAATACACCAGGTTTCAAAACATTCTATCTCAAAGTTTGACATTTTGTAGTGCATAATTGTGAAATCTGTGATTGTGGTTCCTTGTGCTTATTTTTTGTTTAATTCAGCTTATTTTGTTTCATATTTACTTATTGGATAAGTTCTTGTCATTAGGTTAAGCTTTAGTTTCATTTTATGCAAGTTTCTTAAAAATCTCATCAGTTAAGGGATGTTTGGTTTAGGGTGGTTGAAGGGGTTCCATTGTGTTTTAGTGAAAGTCTTTGTTAAAAACATGTCACATTAGGTTTACTTAGGTCAGTCAAGAGATAAAATTCATGGGTCTTTTATAAAAAAAGTCAAAATCATCATCAACTTCATCTTGGCAGTGTACTGTTGGGAATTTTGATCCCATTTTCATCATGCAAGCTTATTAGTTCATTATATAACTTGATTTCATCTCTTTCTATCATTATATAACATAACCAGTGAGTTTAGAGCAATCAAAGTTCACAAAAGTCAAATTCATAGGGCAAAATCAAAAGTCAAGAGTTTGCAGAAAAAAGTTTTTGAATTAACTTGTGATTTTTGTTGTGATCTCAATACTTGGTTTCTGAACTTGTGCTTTTGGACTATTGTTATTTGGTTGGTTGTGTTGCTATAGTATTTTTCTTGATTTTTGGTGAGCTTGTTAAACTGCTTAAATTTGCTTATCTTTTAAGCATTTTTTCTGAAAAGTGCCCTGTGCACAGGTTCACTTGCTTGATTGCTTGGTTCACAAATTGTTCATTGGTTGACTTAAGTGTGTAATTGTTGTTGTTTTGAGTAGATATCCTGTCTAGCTTGCTTAATTTGTGCTTATTTGCCCCTTCACAGCTTTTTGCTAGCTTATTGATTGCCTTTAATTTCTAACCAATGAAACCTCTACACTGACTCATCAGTGTAGAGAGCCAAATTCATAAGCTCTTCACAAGCTTACCTGTGGATCCCACAGGGTGAGTTTGGATTTTTTGGAAAGCTTACCAAGCCATCTTTAAGTTCTTGTGCTTATTTTTCAATTTGTAACTCATTTACTAGGGCTGCTCCTAGTTTACTTTTTGTTCCATTTCACTGAACTCACTGGTTCATCAGTGAGTTGAAGCTTTTTCATAAGCTCACCTAGGGCTTATTAGTGGGCCCCAGTGAGTGATCTTTGGTTCCATAAGCTCACCACCTAGCTGACTACTCATTTCACCCTTTGTTTGAGTTTCTAGCTCTGTGGACCCCACTTGAAATCACCACTACATTCTGTCCCATTTTCAGTGTTCAAGTAAGAATTCCAATTGCTTATTTGAGCTTAATTGCTTACTTAGGGATTCTTTTTGGTTTGTATCAGCTTATTTGAATTCTCTCAACTTGTTTAAGTCTTAATTCACCCCTGTACCTCAGCTTAGGGCTTATTTCAAAGCTTTTAGCTTTGACAGTTGACAAAAGTCAACTGTCAAGCCTTTAAGCACTCAAAGTGCTTATTCTTGAGCACTAGCTGTTTTCCCTTTACAAAAAGCTTTTCATTTTTAGTATAAAACAGTTTCATAAAAAGAAAATCAAAAATCATCAATTTTAAGGAAAGTGATAGCTTCTATTTAAGAAGCTTAAGCTTTTTAGCTTATTTTTCCACTTTTTCAAAAAGCACTTTCCAATTTTATATTTTTCTTGAGCTCCTGTAGTCTTGCAGTATTATTAGAAAAAGTTTTAGATTTATTACTGTTCATTTAGTATTAATAGTAATTTAAAGCAGTTTTAAATAATTATTAAATAGTAATTAATTAATATTAAATACATAAATAGTCTAATAAATATATTTTCAGTTCTAAAATTAGTTTTATGTTAATTTAGATTTTTCTAAATTAATTTTTCATTTGTTTAGGTTAATTTCTTATTTAATTATAATTTAGTGTAATTTAGATAATTATTAAATAGTTTTTAATTAATAATAATTAATTTAATAGTTTAATAAATAATTTTCTTTTTCTTAAAATTTTCTTTTATTTTTAGGATTGTAAAAATATGTTTTTCATCATCTAGGTATTCATAGATTTTAATTTTCACTTTTATTTTCGTACGTAGACGTTTAATTAAACGTAACGTACATTTTTAGATTTGTAAACGTTTCCAGATTTCCAGTAATCATCTGTAGTGTTTGTTCATCAATTTCATTCATAATTCTGTATTCTAATTTCAATCAATTCCTTTCACCAATCATCGTTTCTTAATCACTTGATCTCAAAATCGTTTTAAACACAATTTCACGCTTCCTCGGGACATAACGACCCAGGAACATCCCTATACTCCTTGGATCATTGCATTGAGCCTTAAATGGCTTGACTTTTGTTGACCAAATCCTTGGTTGACTTTAGTTGACTGTTTCTGGGCAAATCACCTTTGCTTACACCGTTTAGCGACACCAAGCAAAATGTCGAGTTCTAATGGTAGCTAGAACCAATCTCACAACTTCACAACTAGTCACAACTTCTACACAACACTACTACTTCACTACTTCACTACTATATCTTCACAACACAACTTCTACCCACCTAGCTTTACTTATCACAAGAACTACACAACTTTACAAATGATTTACACAATCTACAAAACTAATCTACAATACTTCTTGAGTGTATGTTGAAGGAGTATTCTTCTTTTGCACTTTGGATGAGGAAGGATTAAATCACTTGAAACAAAGACTAATAATCTTATGATCAAAGGATTTAGAAAGATGTTTGGAAAGGATTGAAACTGAAAATATTCGTGCAAAAGGTGAGGAAAAAATGCAGGATTGAACCAGTATTTATAGGCAAAAGTTCCTGGCCTCAGGAGCGTGCCGGCCCCCTTAAATGGTGGCCGGCCCCCTTAAAATTAAGGGGGCCGCCCTCCTGAAACGGCATGGAGCTTTTGTCTTTTGTGGGGAAAGTTTATTTGGAGAAAAACTAACTGATTTTGGTTAAAATTTTGAATTCCTATATTTATTATGAATTAAACCTTTTCCTTTATTACCAAAAATATTTTTTAAAAATATATAATATGTTTATATTATTTAATAAACTTTGTAATATTTAAATAAACATCCCTTTGATCATAAAATGTATTAGGCATTTGTTTATTCATACCTTAAGTGATTTAGTTGGATAAAATGATATAAACTAACTTAATACTTGTTTACGTAGTAATTTTACGTTTAATGTTTTTACATTTTGTGATCGTCAAAACATAGAGATATCGAAAATTATAAATAACATTTTTATGCATTATTTATATCAACAAGGACAGTAAGCGAGTTTGCATGAATTAGTGTTAAAATCTAAATGTAAGCGGTTGTTGTCTCATATGTCATGGGACGAATGCTATAATATAGGTACTAAATTTCCTACAATTGTTTCATTTACCATCCCACTTTTTACACATACAACCATGTGAAAATGTTGTAAACACCCCCGCCGCAACGCGGCGAGTTCCTGCACCTTGTTATGATAAATGATTAAAATTAGTATATAGTTATCTAAGGACATCTATAGGTCATGATGACACTAGAAAAAGACAATATATGCATCAAATATTTTTAGGTCTTAAATCATTAAAGTCCAATGATCTATGAAAGTGAAAATCAAAAGGCAATGATGAACCCCTGATGCCAAAATTAAAGCCACAATATAATATAAACCGTGAAGTGGTCCAACCAATCCAAACTTACTGGTCATAGATCCATATTTGGATTGGTCCACTGATCGAAAAGGCCCAAACCACATATAGTGTGCTATTTATGTTCTATACTATCTATAGCCGTTGGACCACCTTGCACCTTTAACCTTTTCCTTATTCTATTTCCAAAATTCCAAATATTAGAAGTTATTAGTTTCAAATTATCAAAAAGAGCAAAAGAAAAAAGAAGAAGAAACATATAAGTCATATATTATTTATAGCAAACAACAACAACAAACTCAATCCCGCCGGGTCAGTAATAATATATTATTTATAGCCTTTTAACTAAAATATACAAGCTTGTACTAATAAACAAGAATATCTGTAACAACTAAAATACTTGCTGTATCACAAAGTCGGTTCATAAGAGGCTGAAATGAAAAAGTTTTTACATTTTTATTTTTATCAGTATGACACACATATCGAACTTACTTGAATGACTGTTCACTTTTGCAGCATATGACTGTTTAGTTTGTAGCTAAAGCTCTTATCATTTTGGATATGACATGTCACAAAAGATTTAGTGGTCCTTAAAGTGTTTGCTTGAGATTAATGTGGTATTTCAGCTTATCGGGGGTAACTTTTTACACACAAATTAAGATGAATTTTATATGCACTCCTCTTTAGAGTGCATATCTTTTCTTAGTTTATCAATGTAGACTATTTAACAATTATATTTTCTCATTTAATGTATATATCTCAAAAAGTTATTTTAATCAGTCACAAACTTGATATCATAAATTTTATGTAGTAGCAAACGACTACCTCATACCCTTTCATTGCTTCATGTATCAAGCATTTAATGTAACTAACGAATATTTATAATATCTGTAGTTTAATATAAAGAAAGGAATGTTATACTTAATATCATATTACAAAATGATAGGTACAAAATGTGAAATATAAAGTATATATATAAGTGCAACGAGAAAAGCATGCCGAGGAATCTTTATACGTGTGACCTTGTAAGAGAATCCATAGAATCGCGAACATGCTAGTAATATATTCCTAACTTAGTTAGGAATTGCTAACATATATTGTAATTAATATATCAGCATGGCCATGCTGATTAGCAATTACTTTTGGGTCATCGATGCAACCGTTTTGCGAGACGGCTATCGCAATTAGAGTCTCGTATGGGTCACAAATTAGGATCGATCAAAACAGTTTTGAGTTAGATGGCATGGTCGCTTTTAAAATTTATGTATACTATATAGATGATTGATCATGTGTCAATTGTTAGTGTCATGGTCATCATCGGTTTACACCGGTTTTCATGATATATGATATGCAATTGATTATCTTTAAGTTGCTACACATTAGTTGGATTTCGATTGCAGGAAATTCCTCATTCGACTATTTACATTTTTCACGGTTAATTAGTATCATTATATACCAACTTGCTAGTTAATATTATTTTTGTGACAAAATAAGGGTATTCTGAAAATGCACAAAGTGACAAAGTTTAAGAAATATTTATTAACTGTGCCTTCAACTAATAAAATATATTTACCCATCAAAGTTTTTTCTGATTTGTCAAAATGAGAAACTAAAATAGAAATGTCGACTGAGACGATAAAGTAACGTATATAATGTATACTAATTTTCATAAAAATGTTATGGAATTAAAATACTACTAGTTTGTAGATAAAAAAAAAACAATGGAATATGGTAGCTTGATTCTTAAGAGTTGAGTTGAGTTGAGGTAACGTTATACTTGGAGGAAACCACGCGATGGTAATGATGCATTTTCTTTTTGAGGGATGCTACATCCACTCACAAATCCCACACAAAACATTTACACGCTGAGGTGTCAGCCACTGATTGGTAGGATGAGAGAGAAGTATATCTCATCCCACTAATCAGTGGCTGACACCTCAGCATGTGGATGTTTTGTGTGGGATTTGTGAGTGGATGTAGCATTTTCCTTTCTTTTTTCTGATATTGTGGTCCAATAATAGTTTCTTACAAGTCTCTAAAGATTTGAAAAAGTACAAATTGAACCTTGAACTTATTTCAGGGGTCCATAGGAATTAAGGTTAAGGTTGACCTATTTGCAAGATGGAAAAGACGTGCGACGGTTGGAAAAATAACTAGTTGGTTCTCCATCAATGCAACTCCCCATGCTTCCAACCAACTAGTTTTGCCAACCTCATTAGTATTTTCTCATACTTGTTATATGAATAATATACAATGCTAGTAATTTTACAACGTTTTTAAGTTTTGGTTGGCGAAACTAGATTGTAGTTAAAACATATGAGAGTTGTAACTGTTAGCCGTATATTACAAATCATTACTAAAGGATAAGCTTGATGAGAAGGCGTTTAGGTGTACATTAAAGATGATTAGCAATTTACCCTAAATAGATCATGAATAGTTATTATATATATCTTGTATATTTTGTACGTAGGCATCACAAAATAATACAAAACATATTCCAATCTTCTCACTCTTACATGGTATCAGAGCCTTTGTCAACCGATCCTAACAAACCTAAACTCTTCCGCCGTCGCCTCCGGCCTCCGGCTGCACGCCTGGAGGTTCGGAGGGCTCCTTTAAACCTTAACCTCTGTAAGTGCTATAATAAACCCCACCCATGTTTTGATGTTTATTTGTGAGGTGGATCTTTATGTTTTTTTAGGGAAAAACACGCCCCGTTTATTTGTAAGGTTCTTTGGGGGTTGAAGTTTTAGAACCAATTTTCATTTTCTCATCTTTCTTTTGATGTTAGTGCATGAGTTTTAGTTGTAATTTCCTTTGTTTTAGTGTAGGGGATACTTTGGGTTATCTCGTTTGTTTTAGTTGTAGGGGATACTTTGGGTTATCCCGTTTGTTTTAGTTGTAGGGGATACTTTTGGTTATCCCGTTTGGTCAGGATACTTTGGTTTATCCTGTTTGGTAAGTGATACTTTAGTTTATCCCATTTGGTCAGGATACTTTGGTTTATCCTGTTTGGTACGGATACTTTGGTTTATCCAATTTGTTGCGTGTTTTCATCTGCTCTGTTTGAAAATTTTCGCTCCAGTCCAAGCATCCAGTGTCCTCCCGCTTTGACTGCGGGGCAGTGTTAGCCGTATATTACAAGTTATTGCTAAAGGATAAGCTTGATGAGAAGGCGCTTAAGTGTACATTAAAGATGATTAGCAATTTACCCTAAATAGAGCATGAATATCTTGTATATTCTGTACGTAGGCATCACAAAATAATACAAAACATATTTCTATTCTCTCACTCTTACAATAACTCGAACCCTCACTTTCAAACATGTTTGCAAAATAGTTGTAACTCGAGCTTCGAGCTTATAATTGAGAAATGATAAAAGGAAGACAAATAAATTAGCTTAGAGTTAAAAAGTTAAAAGTATTTATGTAAATCGACATCTTCATATGTTCAAGCTTATGTTGAAGCCACTTTTAAAGAGCTTTTTTTCAGGGATGGATCTAAGATTTTTAGGTGGGTGTCACACAATCTTTTTGAGAAGGGTTCTGCACTTTTGCACAATTTTTTCATCAGAAGCACTAAAACTTGCACCATAAAGAATTTTTGAGCTAAACTCAAGTTGCACTGTGAAAAAATAAAGCAAAAGTTATTGTCGGGAGTTGCACGCATTAAAAATCGACATTTTTTTTAAAACTAAATACACTTCATGTCCCACACCCGATTCTCAAGTGGGTTCGTCCCTGCTTCTTTTGTAAGATTTTAAAAGCTTTAATTTTAACTAACTTATTTTAAAAGCTCAATCTTACATAAACCCTAATATAATTTACTTTTATATGTGTTTGACAAGTTAAATGAAGGTGAACCTAAAATGCATTTTCTCATTGTCTATGTAAGTTGTGGCAGCAAGCCGGCAATGTTGTTGTCTCATCATATGAACATGGTTTTGCTTACCGGTGTAATTTTATCAAGCTCCGAGTTTTGAGAAGCATAAACAAAGATTTCAGTGAAATACGTTTGAGACAAATTAGTCCAAGTCGCTATCGCGATAACCTCAACCAAACTGTGCACAGAAAGCATTGACTATTGCACTCTAAAAGTGAGTAAATAGGTTAAAATGTTAAATGCTTTTCCCATGAAAGCTCGGGCATCATGGTGGACCTTTTAAAAGGTTTATAAAATTGCCACCTCCTACATTGTCATTAATTTTTAAAACTTTTCATATTATGAACCTATTCCCACTATAGATAAAGCTTTTAAGGTTTATAAATTCTTCAAACATAAATTAATGCTATTAAATAAAATACACTTCTTGGACCTCTCCAAAATCTTAGACCTTTTCATGTCACCTAGACATGAAATGGTTACTCACTATGGTATACAAAATCTTGAACCTCTTCATAAAGTTTTAGACCTATTCTTGAAATACCATAGTGGATGCTCTGAAGGACCATATTTGGTGTAAAATAATTTAGCACATATACATTTGGAATGGACCAAAAAATACAATCACAAGATAATGTGAATACACTAATTTATTATGCATTTAATATAGTTAAAGAGTTACTAGTAATATCTTGTACGTAATTAAATTGTGTTATCATGTATCAGGACAATTCATTATGTTAGTTAAATTCTTTTAATTGTCCATGAGGTGTATTAACTCATATCCTTAAATGAAAGTACTACTACCATGTTATAACAACAATTAAAATTTGTACCAAGTAAACTTGTACTGTTGTACAATAACAAAAAGTTTACATGGTGACTATAAAAACATACGGCGTATATTAGAATGTTTACCTAGTGAAGTGTAAACCCAAATTTATTCAATGTCTTAGAAGTTTATAAAGCTCTTTATTTTGGACAAAGATACTCATAACATGAAAATTATTCTAGTCCAATAATTTTCACCATTTTGAATAAAGTCCTTGAGTCACTTTGACATCCATATATTCCACACCATTTCAACTAAACAAAATTCAAAGGTGCTTTATTCCATTCCATACCAAAAAAAAACAATGGGAATATGTTTGTCAAAAAAATCGAAAAGATCAACAGCAAGAATTTACAACAAACGCATTTCGAATCAAACAAGTAGTAGTAACCGATGGTCACGTATTCGATCTTCTTCTGTTCAAAGTGATGATGCTGTTATTAGTGAACATGCCATTGCTGCTGCTATTCTTTTTCAGCAACAAAATGGTGGTCTTTTGCCGTTTAATCGATCAATGTCTGTACGTAATCAACGACAGCAGGCTATGTCTAGGAATTCTAGTACTACTCGACGTCGTTCTGTTAAGGATCCTTTGCTTCTTCCTCCACAGATGATTGTTCAGGTTTGTTGTATAGTTCTTTCTTCGTAAATTATGAAATACGTGTAGATTTTAGTGACGGTCAAATAGTTTGTTATTGGTTTTTCACGTTGATGTAATAATTAAAAGTAGAATTGTTAGTAGGTTGGTATGGTCGCGTTTGTTATTGGACTAGGAGTGTGCAAAAATGGGGACATAACCTCAGAAAAAAAACCTCGAATCAATTATAGGAAAAAGAAAACATGTTTTTACCGCGGTAGTATAAACAACTTCTTATTGTAGTTAAGGTATATAACGATGTTTCATTGTTTTGATGAAAACTAGCTATTTGGTCTAGTTCAAGGTACAGTTTGGGATCAAACCGATTCAAAACCATCATCATACCGATAGCAGTGAAAAATTTATAGTTCACTTTAAAGTTGGGACCAAACCATTTTTCACACCATTACCTACTTATGCATACTGGTTTTCGGTACTCCTATTAGGTTTCTCACATTTTTAATGTATCCAGCTAACAAATTTAAGCTCCAAAAAATTACGTTATATATTTACATTTGTTAAATGTTAAATATTTTTTGTTAAGCAGGAGGTGAATCATGATGAATTAGAGACTAGTCATATTGTACTTGTTCATGGAGGCGGTTTTGGAGCTTGGTGTTGGTTTAAAATAATTGCACTTTTACAAGAATGTAAATTTAAAGTTACTGCAATTGATTTAAGTGGTTCTGGAATCGATCGGTTTGACCCCAATGCTATCAAAAGCCTCTCACAGTATGTGAAACCACTCACTGATTTCCTCGAAATGCTGCCTGATGGAGAAAAGGTTAGTTCTTCACTATCTAAAAAGATAGATCTCGTTTGTAGTTTTCTGCATTCGGCTTAATAAAGTTGGGAATAAGAAGAATGAATAATTGTTTATACGAATGCTTGTCTATAAACTAAATGTAACTTTTTTCTTTTCTTTTTGTACTATATATCATATTTCTTCTCGATTTATAGGTAATTTTGGCCGGCCATGATATTGGTGGTGCATGCATATCATATGCAATGGAGCTATTCCCAGATAAAGTTGCAAAAGCTATCTTCATTGCTGCTTCAATGCTTAAAACTGGAAAAAGCACTCGCGATATGTTCTCCCACAAGGTTTGCATAGTTACTTTTTACATGTTCTTGCCAAGAAGGGTTGAAGACATGTTGAACAAAGTATAACTTGCCTCATGTTTACAATATTATCTATAAAAGTCAAATGAGGCTCAGCTGAAATAATAAGCAAACTTGAAATTTTATACTGAATTTCATAGAATACAAATGATGGTCATAGTTGGTTCGAAACAATATTTCAGGATAATATGAATGATCTGATGAGGCAAGCTCAAAAGTTCTTGTACGCGAATGGGAACAATCAGCCTCCAACTGCTATAGATCTTGATAAATCGCTGTTGAATGACCTTCTATTCAATCAGAGTTGTGCCAAGGTATGAGTCACCTTATATTCAAGGTGATAAGAAGGGCAAGTCGGCAGTTTGGGTAATGGGTCAAACGAGTTCGGGTTGAAACATATCAGGCCGTATTTGGTTCACTCACTAACACTTTTTTGTCTGGTTTAAAAATAAAATCTCTAGATAGCTAATGTGTTAATTATGATTACAAAACAGTATTTACAATACTTATATCTTAAAATAAAACGATTTAGGAGGTTGTACACATTAAAATATAAACCTTGGGCGACTTTCAGCCCGTTTGACCCGTGCCTCTTCATGACCTGTTTCTATCTCGTCAACAGGTAACAAGATTAATAAATCTGTTAATGCCATATATATTTCTATGTGTAGGACGTGGTTTTAGCATCTATCTCAATGAGGCCAATTCCCTTTTCACCTATTCTCGACAAGCTCTCTCTTTCTGACTCAAACTATGGGTCTATCAGACGATTCTATATAGAAACACCGGAAGACAATGCCATACCCATCACTCTCCAACAGATAATGATAAATGAAAGTCCACCCGAAAAGGTTTTCCGTCTCAAAGGTGCTGATCACTGCCCATTTTTCTCCAAGCCTCAAGCCCTACACAAGCTTCTAGTCGAGATTGCTAAAATCAAATGAACGCGAATGAAATTTGCTTTATTGCAACAAAACCAGAATCTTCTAGTTCTGAAACTTAGCATGAATTTTCAGCAGTTGTATACAATCATATGCTTTTAGTTTTGAGACATAGCATAATTTTCAGCAGTTGCCAGAATGTACAGATTTTTTGTTCATGTTTTAGAGATTTGGTAACCAAATCTTAATTATGTTTATGTAGTACTTTGATAAGTTTTAAAATTGGTTTTGTCGCAAAAAGAAATATTGAAGTCGATAAAAATAATATCGGTGCACAATATTTTCATGTGCTTTGGCATATTTATTTGATTTTTAAGCAAAAGTTAGGTTATTATAGTGATCAAATTTTAGAACAAAATAAGATACAAATCACAAGTCCAAAGGCACCATTTTGATTTCATTATGTTTAGAAATCTGAACTACATTTAGTATCAACTACAATGGTGATCGCAACCAATTTCAATAAAAATTTGCAACTGCATATTCGTGTTAATTATAAATTATAATGTGCAAACGGGTAATGTATAGAGAGATAGCTGTAATGGGTGGAAATGTATTTTGATGTTTGCTGTTTACAACTTCTTGAGTAGTTTTAATTCAGAAACTAAAAATAAGTTTAAAACTTGAATACTATAGTTTTTTTTTACTCATATTAACACTTAGATTAGTTATATAACACAAGAGGACAACAAGTGTTACCTAGTCTAAACTTGACATCTCAAATGACTGCAACAACATGAAACAAATTTAACTCAATAACTATGCTTAATCCAAATGTTGTGTTAAATGTTTCCTTTGGCATGCCGTTCTATTTATATGTTTTTATGAGATGCAAAGTTGGTTTATGACAGGTCGGCCCATTAGTTATTGTAGCATTTGATTGGGCCATTTGTAATCCAATGTTTTAGGTGGGCTATGTGCGTTGCATTTTGCATATGGTCCTTCATGGTTTGGGTAATACCCGAATAAACCGAAAAACGAAAGCGAACCGAACCGAACCGAAAATAACCGAATCGAACTTGTAACCGAACCGAATTTGCCAAAACCGAACCGAATTAAAAATTCGGTTCTCGGTTCGGTTATGGTTCTAGCAATCTAAACCGAAAACCGAAATCAAATAAATATATATATTTTTTATATATTTATATGTAAAAAAAGATATCAAAACTCTTTCATACTATAAATATAACATCTTTAAGCTTGAAATATATATTTTTTTTGCTAAAAATCTATATAAATATATGAATAAATAATTAAAATTATGTAATTCGGGTTATTCGGTTCGGTTTTTGATATTCGGTTATGAGGGTTCGGTTTTCGGTTCAGTTTAATCAATTTGAATTCGGTTCGGTTCGGTTCTCGGTTATACCCAGAAAAAAGATTTTAACCGAACTAACCGAACCGAACAAACCGATAACCGAACCGATGAACACCCCTAGTCCCGACGTCCCGTTGAGGGTGGTTATAGATTTCATTGTTAACAATGCTCATTCGAATCTGTCTCATTCTATCTTTGCTAAATTGGGTAAAAGCCATAAATGTTTAACCTACTTACAAATTTGACTTATTATACATAATATATACATTTTTTTTATTGTCAAAATTTAATTAAGTTCGTTTTTTGTTTCATTATGCGTAACATTTATGTTTTATCTGATTATATGTTATGCATAATGAAACAAAAAACGAACTTAATTAGGCATTTTGACAATAAAAAAAGTACATTGTGTAGAATAATTTGCTGTTACTTTGCCATGGGGATTTAATCTCTGCTTCTATTATGAGGAGAGCTTTAGATACTTAGGAGTCCCTTTGGTTGCTAGGAGTCTAACTAGGGGTGATTGTACTGTGCTTATTGAGAATGTGAAAAAAAAATAGATGATTGGAGGAATAAGACCCTATCTTTTGCTGGGAGATTGCAATTAATTGCTTCAGTGCTCCAGTCTCTTCACATGTATTGGGCTTCTATCTTTATTTTGCCCATCCATGTCTGCAATGATATTGATAAACTGTGAAAGGGTTTTCTTATGGAATACTGAGGGTAGTAATAGGGGGAAATGTAGTGTAGCTTGGAAGGATGTGTGCTTGCAAAAATGTGAGGGTGACATTGGTATTAAACCTCTTTATTTATGGAATAAGGCTCTCATGGCCAAACATTTATGGAATGTTGTTTCTGATAAGGAGTCTATTTCATCAAAATGGGTTAAAGTCCACTAGTTAAAAGGTAGAAGCATTTGGGATGTCATGATTCATTCTAACTCTTCTTGGGTTTGGAAAACAGATTCTTAGCCTAAGGAACAAGATTAGGAGTTGTGTGTACTTTAATATTGGTAATGGGAAGAAGTGTAACTTCTGGTTTGACAAATGCCATAAATGCTTAACCTACTTACAAATTTGACTCATTCTATATAACGTACTTTTGTATTGTCAAAATGCCTAATTAAGTTCGTTTTTTGTTTCATTATGCATAACATATAACCAGATAAAACGGAAATGTTATGCATAATGAAACAAAAAATGAACTTAATTAGGCATTTTGACAATAAAAAAAAATACATTATGTATAATGCGTCAAATTTGTAAGTAGGTTAAGCATTTATGGCTTTTACCCTTGCTAAATATGCATAAGAAGTTATACAAACTTGAATATCTGATATGTTGTGCTAAAATCGCATAAGCAAACCTTACTAGAGTGTTCAAGAGTTCAGATCTTACTAAATACATATTTAGGAATGACCGTGAAGGATGAGAAAAGGTCACGGTGATACCCCGATAATTTGAATAGGGAAAACCTCATCCATTTACCTCCGTTTAGTGTTTAGCTGTTAGGAAAAAAATGATCAACTTATACACACTTATATAGTGTAAGGACTAGTTATGTTAAGTTAACAAACTTCCCCCACTATGCAAGTATAAATAAAAGAGGATATTTTAATTTTTATTCAAGTGATTGTCTATGCAAGTTGAGTTGTATGTATCAACATCATTTTAAGACAAGTTTCCATATTCTCTCTAATTCACACACACACACCAATTACATACACTAATCTCAAATCTATGATTCTAGCTTGTTCTACATTGTGATATCAGAGCTGGTGATTTTTTGGTTAGTGTGTTTAATCATCTCACGTGTTCATACCTTCAACCTCCATTAACAAACCTTGAAAACATCAATTTTGAGCATATTTGATAAAATTTGTTGGTGATTTGATGGGGAGACTTATAATGGATGATTAGGTGTTGATTGTGATTAGATTGGGATTTGGGGAAGAATTTGATTTATTTGAGTTTTTGGTGGGAAAACTAGCTTATTAGAGTTTGATTTGCTTATGTTTTGCTTAATTGGACTGGGTTTTACTGTTTTAGTGCTTAATATTGCATACTAGGTTGATAAAAGTGATAAAAATAGACTTTGAATGGTTAAAAACGATTAAAAAATAGAAATTTTGGATTAAGATACGTGAAAATTGAGTTTAAAGATTGTGCACCTGTACAAATGAGGTTGATGAAGATTGTGCGCTTGTTTTGAGCTAAGTTGCGCATGTGCAGTTTGGCATTCATCTGAGTTGCGCCAAGACAAAGTTAAGTTGTGCATGTGTAGCTTAAGGCTTAGCTTAACCGCGCCTTCACAATCCTAATGTGCGCTTATTGTCTTGAAAGTTGCGTGTATTGAATTAAGGCTCAATTAAGTTGCGTCTGGTTTAGATTTTTCTGAGTTGCGCCTGCTTTAAAGATTTATGAATTGCACCTGAGTTAATGTAAATTTTGCTTGTTTTTTAATTGAGTTGCATTGCGCCTGCGTAAACCATAAGTTGTGCTTGAGTACTTTGAGTTGTGCCCCATTATGATTAAAGGGCATTCGTATTGCACTTGTTGTAATTGAGTTGCGCCTCGTTTAATTTTGAGTTGCGCCTGAATAGTCTTAAGGGCCAATGAATAAAATAGGCCAAGAGAAAAAAATTATCCACTGCATAGACCATGGTTAATGTTTGGGAAAAAAAATTCCAAATATAAACTGCTCGACTGCATAAATTTTTTGCTCGAGTCCACTTTTACTTTTTTCTCGACTTCACTATAATTTTGCTTGAATCCAATATTGGAAAAAAAAAGTCGAGCGTCTATAGGCTGGAAATCGACTTTCTTTTGGTCTATTTTAGTAATTAAATCTAGTCTTAAATTGCGCCTGTGTAGTGGTGAACTGTGCCCGAATAACTTATAGTTGCGCTTGTTGACTTTGCGTTGCGCTTGAGTTAACTTGAACTGCGCCTGTTGAGTTTGGATTTGAGTTGAGAGAAACTGAATTGCGTATGTTCAAGATATTGTTCTGGTTTTTGCTCCGATTTTCGAATTCACCTAAGTTTTAACGCCAAGAAATCTTAAAAAAATAATTTTGAGATTAGTCTTAACGTGAATTTTTTACATCAAATCCAAATTTTAGAGTAAGAGTTAAATTTTTTGCTTAAAATTTAAAGTTTTTGGTCGAAATTCAAAATTTTACGATCAAATTTGATGTTAAAATTTTCAAACTCAATATTTTGTGGCTAATCTTAGATTTGAATTTTAAAGTGAAATTTAAATTTTGATGAAAGAAAAAGTTTCTATTAAAATTTTGGAGGGAAATTGAGAATTTCAACTTTAGAGCATTTTCGTTATTTGTGAGCTTGAATAAAATTTTGAAAAGATGAGTAAAGATCCAAGATAGTATATTTGAAGATCCAAAGATTAAATTTTACATAGAATTTCGTGAATTACACAAGCGGTATACTCATCGTAAAGATACATCTTCAACAAAAACTGGTAAATTTAAGATAATACCAAATGAGGTTCGACAAGCAACATGTGTAATAAGTAAACTTTTGATTACAGGTGAGGCTCAACTTACAGCACAACTCAATATGCAAATAACTGAAACGAGAGTGATTTCAAAAAAGTGCTTCATGAGCTCTAGAAACAACTCGATCAGTTTTTATGCCATATGATTATAGATACAACTTTCAAGAGTATTTATATGATTTAATAGGTAAAGACTTTCAGACTTTCCGAGATAGGTCTATATTTAAACAAGTTTTTTGGTGAGAAAACGAAAAACGCAAAGAGAGAATAAAATTGTATGTTAAAATAAAAGAAGGTATACTTCGTGTGCAAGAATAAGCACGTGAAAAGAAAAAGATAAAAGATATGCTCGCAAAAGAAATGCAAAAGCATAAAAAAAAATAGATTGGGTGATTTAAATAATATTTGTATTGAACCTAACCAACTTCGTTTATATCTTAGAATCCACAATGGCAACAACTCAAAAACAACAACTAGAAGAAGAAGAAGTACTTCATGCCGACCAACTCGTTCCATTTGCTGACCGGGTTAGGATTGGAAAGACAAATCAATGCTGGGATCCCCTGCTTTCATGTGTGGACACCCAATAATGGTCGAGATTTTAAAGAAACACTAGGTTTGCTCTCACATCCACCACATCAATTCCTACCATCTACATTTACTATTTTTGATCAACAGGAAGTTGATGTCAGTCGCATTTCTAAAATAAAAAAAAATAAAAAAGTTGATGTCAATCTTGTCTTCTTTCGCATTGTGCTGTTACTACCCAATAAGACAAAAAATGGAAAAGATAAATTTGAGAATGTTACTAGATCAGAAGAGGCTCTTCATTTTCTTCAAGAACTTGGGTATAATAAGACTATAGAACTACTCCGAAATCTCTCAAGTATCAAACGAAATAACATTCCGCAACCATGGCTCTCTTCGTTGAACAATGGGCAAGGAATTAGGATTGGATCAATTCAAACCTCATGCTCCAAAGACGATACATGAATTTGTTCTTTTTTGAGACACACTGATTATGCTTTGTTGATCTGGAACGAACTTCCTGAGCGTATCGAATCAAAAGTGTTGAGGCAACATGATCAAGATCTCCTAATGTTTTGATAATGACAAATAAACATTCTGATTAGTGTGTAAATACTCATCATTTTTGTAACATTTGAACTGCCAAAACATCTAAAAACACCCAATAATGCATCAAAATAGTGAAAATATCACAAAAGTGTGTTTTATATGTTTCAGATGCAAAAAGATCAAAAACAAATGAAAAACGAACAAAGTTTGCATAATTGGCAGTTTCAGTCCCTCAACTTTCAAAACTTGTCAAATCTAGTCCCTGAGCATTAATTTTGAATAAAAAGTCACCAAAGGTCCTTTTGAAATCACAAATAATCATATTTAGTCCTTTGGTGGAAAGTTTGCAAAAATTACACATTTAGTCCTTCAAGTTTCAAAATTGGTAGAAATGGCCCATGAGCAAATATTTTGAATGAAAAAGTCATTTATGGTCCTTAGAGATTAAAAGTTATCACAAATGGTCCTTGGAATAAAAGTTTGGTAAAATTACAAGATTGGTCCCTGTACTTTGAAGAATTGGCAAAATAGGTCCTTGGGAAAATCAAAAGTGGAAAAATCAACAAAAGGTCCTTATACTATTCTTACTTGGCAAGTTTAACCCTTTGGATAACTTTGGGAAGTTGCCAAATTCAGTCCCTAAAGTTTCAGCATATTACAACTTTGGTCCTTGTGATATTATAAAACCAAACGGATCTTTGTTATTACTCCAACCCAAATCCAAGTCCAAAACACAACACAAACCCACTACACCCCACCCCTTTTTCCCTGGTCCAGTCCAAAGGCCCAAACCCCACACTGGCCCACCCCTTCTGTTATAATGGAACAAACCCA
>LBNU01028600.1:261246-280102 GCA_014162995.1 Artemisia annua | reverse complement strand
GCGCCAAAAAGCAATTTAAAGGCCAGGATCAAATCAAAGCAATCCAAAGGCTATTATTGAAGTGGGAAAGCTCAAGTGGGACCCAAGGAACCCAATTTGCATCTATAAAAGGCCAAGGAAGCAGTGAAGAGTAGTGTGTAGTTTTTTAGCTTAAAATTCAAGTCGTTTTTATGAAATCTCTGTTTTTAGTGTAAAATTTGGTAAAACAAATGTTGTAATCTCTTTTATTAATGTANACGCCGAAGCCACGACGTTTTTTAAGGCATGACTTAAAGCAGCACAAAATATGAAAATATTTATAGACTTACATATTTATATCATATTTCATAAATATCGAGTTTACAAAAATGTTATACATAAGAAATAAAGTCAAAACACTACCATTGCATCTAATCTTGTTCATTTCTTTCAAAAAGTACATTTCGTCAGAGTTGAATTCAAAAAAAGTGTCATGCCTCGCATCTAAGCGCGCTTTTTCACGCCTCATCTCACGCCATGCCTAAAATCGACGCCTTGACCTATTTCATAATGTGAAGGTCACGCCTCGCGCCATGATGACGCTTGTAGAACCTTGTAGTAATACCTATTTCATAATGTGAAGGTCACGTCTCGCGCCATGACGGCGCTTTTAGAACCTTGTAGTAATATCTATACACTTAAAAGACAAAAGAGCTTGATGAGTATGCAAATACTCATCATTTTTTGTCAATCTGAACTGCAAAAACATCTAAAAAACACTCAGAAATGCATCAAAATACAGAAAATATCCCAAAGATCGTGTTTTATATGTTTTAGATGCAAAATGATTAAAAACAGATGAAAATCGTATAAAGTTTGCATAATTGGCAGTTTCAGTCCCCCAACTTTTAAAACTTGACAAAATTAGTCCCTGAGCATTTATTTTGAAAGAAAAGTCAACCCGAGTCCTTAAAAATCATAAGTTATCAAAAATGATCTTTGGGTGAAAAGCTTTCAAAAGTTTACGAGTTTAGTCCCTGGAGTTTCATATTTGGCAGGATTGGTCCCTGTACTTTTGGAAATGACAGAAATGATCCTTGGAGAGTTTCTATGAAGAAAATTCAACAATCATCCTCCTAGAATCATCAGATGACATTTTGAGTCCTTGGGTTGAAATTTTCAAGATTGGCAGGGTCCCTCAAGTTTCAAGAATTACACAAATGATCCTTGGATATATTACTTTGAAGAAAATAACAATCATCTTACTTACTTTTATATTTGTCATATTATACACTTGTTGATATTATTGCTTATAATTGTGCAAGTTTCTTGGTGACACATAAATATCGAATTGGTGTTTTTATAAACAAAGTTTTTATAAATTAAAAAGACGTAAAACTATTCAACCCCCTTCTAGTTTTCCACATATTTCATAATGTGGAGGTCACGCCTCCCGCCGTAGTGGCGCTTTTAGAACCTTGTAGTAATATCTATACACTTAAAAGACAAAAGAGCTATTTGGGTAAACCACAAGGACCATCCATACCACTTTCCAATCTTATATTCCCAACTTCAGACCCGTTTAACACCCGGACTATCCATCCACACAATCTATTTTCATCTAGGGTTTAGTTTTTGCTCCTGCTTTATCTCTTTTACAAACCAACTTCTTCACCGTCGCAAAAACACCTCAATCATGACGACGGTAGTACCAACATCAGAAGAAGATCCCGTACTCTCCGTGGTCCGTTTCACAGCCGAGATGTCATGGGCTGAAGCTGGCCCTGAGGTAGCTGAGCAGCAAGTGAGCAGCTTGTGTTTGGAGGCGCAAGAGTGTGTGGTTTCTGGAAGATGGTTGGATTTAGCTTCTTTGATGATTACTTCTGCTGATTTGATTCTCAACAAAGCTTCTGATAAAGGTTGTTGTTTTTATATTCTCTATGTTTTGTTTGTTTAAGGTTATATGTGGGCTTATGAGCTTATTTGGTTTCGGCTTATATTTAATAAGCCTGAGTTTTCCGGCTTATTTTGATGTTTATCAGCTAATGTAAGTTTATTATGACATAATAAGCTTATATAAGCCCAGAGGTTACAAAATAAGCCAGAAAATCAGGGCTTATGAAATATAAGTCGAAACCAAATAAGCTCATAAGCGCACATATAAGCTTACACAAACACCCCTAATCTACGATTTGGTTTTTTTTTTAATGTTGTTAGGATTTAAGATTAGATAAGTTGCTTTTGATTAATTGGTGAGCTACATAACTAAGGGTATATTTCGCAAGGTGATTGTAAGAGCGTTTAGGTGTCGTGGCATTAGCGTTAGAATTGAAAGCTAGTTTCGTAAGCAGTGTTTAGCGTGCACTATTTTTTAAACGTTAGAATTGAAAGCTTGTATGCTGATAGGTGGATCTTTGGTTAAATTTTTTTATAGCTTAGACAAAGGGCTAATGGTGTAAAATAACCACAAACTTATGATGGTGATTTAATGGACATGCAACTAGTATACTATGTAAGGACGATGATGTAGCAACCCACCTGATAAGAAAATGGGATAATGTAGTAGTTATAGATAATTCAAATGGGGTGGTTTGGTAGTTAAGCTTTTATTGCTTATGAGATTGACTAGTATGATAATTTAGTGATATTTGAAAAACTCCGAATAAGCAGGAAACCCGTGATGTGGTGATCAAATTACTCGATTAGCCCATTTAAAAAAACATGGTAATTGTCAAAATGGACCACCAACCTAAGTATGCTGCTGTTTTATCACTTTATGGCATAAGCAGTAAGATTACGCCAAAAAAGGTATAATACTGTTTTGTGATGGTTTAGGGCGTTAATAAGTCAGTCCAGTGGTGGTGCACCTTTTGACATAGAGAGGAATGCAAGAATTGGGTTTTTTATGTCAAGATACCAAATTACATATATCTAATATCTCTATGTGTGTCTAACATTTATACAAGACATACCCTTGTACTCACTGAAATGGTTGATGTTTTTTTATCACTCAATAGTCCTATATCCTGTTGGTTCAGATATCTTGATGTGAGTGTTGGGTGGTGTTTGTTTATTTAGAGGTTCTGAGTCTGAATCTGATTCGCACATCTGAATCTGAATCTGAGGCATAAATGTCTGAATCTGAATCATGTCATGCTGTTTGTTTTTGTAAAATGGTCTGATTGATTAAAATTGTGTAAACAATTTAAATGAAGTAAGACTTTAAAATAAAACAATGGTTCAATTATTTTTCTTTTTCTTTTCGAAGGGCATAATGGCAAAAACTTTAACATGATATATACAGTTATACACCAACTATTACAAAAATAATACTTTATCTAAAAGAAATACTAGTGTCCAAAACACCCAAACTCTTTTCACTTTTTCAATGTCTTGGTTTTGCAACGTTATCTTCACCTCTTACCTTACGATACATAGTCTTCTTCCTCAACTTACAAGTTAGAGATAAAACTTATTCACTTTCCAAACCATCTATCTCCTTTAATGATGAAAGGTAAAAAGCAATTCAAATATTCTTAATCTCATATCTTCAACCTTTTATAATTGTTGGTGAGCGGTGGCTGTTGGTGTTTGGCTGTCGTGGTCGTCGACTGATGGTGGACGGAGGCTAGTGGAAGGTGGTAGATGATGAACCAAACGTTTTAGCACCAAGGGTTGAATGTTATAAATATATTTGGGTGTTTAGAGGGAACCAGAGTCCCTTCCAAGTCTGAATCGGCAAGATCCTAACAGATCTGACCATGTCTGAACGGGTGATAAAAAAACAAACACGCTTTGTAGGGTTTTTCTCTGACCGAATCAGATATTAGGTCCATTCAGAGCCCATTCAGATTTTTTAAGAAAAAACAAACGCAACCTTTGGTTTCTCATGTTATGCTCCTGTCTAAAGCATCTTGCATTGTATTGTGCAACTTAAAAAGCAAAGGTTTTTCTTTTCTCAACTTAAATTTGTTTTCTTTGATAGTGATGTTGAGAATGACCATAGCATCTTTGATTAAATGTCTAACAAAAGCTTGTATCTTTATGTCTGTTTAGTTTGTCAAGTTTGTTTGGTAGTACATAGGACTCGTGGTTTCAACTGTGTAGTGATCAAGTTAACGTGAAAAGATGTTGATTCGAAGCTCAGTACCAAGAATAAATATAGTGTCAAGCTTGTACATAATATTTTTGTCTCAACTTATATGGGTTTTTTCATTACTGTCTTACATGTTTTGGATTGATTATCAACCGAATTTCTATTGCTATAGTGAGCTATGAAATAGGAATGCTCGACATGTCAGTTGGAGCTTTATCATACCTTTCACATCATTTGCTTCTCTTTGTATCGACAAATTATCAAAAGAATATAGTAGCTGCTGATTTTATCACAAAGACATATTTTGGTGTAGGGCATTGCTACATGTTTGTATGTTCTTTAGATAGTTAAAATCAGGATGTGGAAAATGTCATGTTCCAGGCCATACGATATTGCTCTAAATTGTTCTTTTTTCTCTTATATTTATAGTAACAGAACTTTAATTTAGCATTTGTTTGTCCTTACTACAGATGTTGAGTGCATCTTCACCATTATCTGTAATCTTGTCAAGAAGCCTGAAAGCCTTGATGAAGTGCTAGAGATGGCAAAGCTTTTATCCACAAAAATTGCGCAACAGACAAATGACAAGCCTGCACTGCGATTGAAGATGTAAGTTTGGATCATTAGCATTACCAAATAGCATCTGAAACATTGTCTAATGTCCTTTTTTCTTTCTTTCTGCAGCCTGTTCAATCTGTACAACTTGTTGGAGAACCCTTACTGCCGGTTCCAAGTTTACATGAAAGCCCTTTTATTGGCGTTGTCTGGGAAGGTCGTAGACCATATTATTCCATCTTTTAAAAAGATTGACAGTTTCTTGAAAGAGTGGGAATTAGGAGTGCAGGATCAAAGAGAGCTTTTCTTGGCTATCGCTAAGGTTTTGAAGGAACATAAGAGGTATAATGATGATAGATACAGCTTTCTTTTAAGCTTAATTATTTTATATTCTTATCTTTGAGTATTAATATAAAGTTTCTCGTTTACTCATTAATTTATGCAATATTTCCTGTTTGGTGCTTTGATGGATTTTCAGCTCCCCAAAGGAAACTCTCAAGTTTTTGACAAAGTATTTGGCAACGTTTTCTGGTGAGGATGCAAATGCTATGGAGGAGGCAAAAGAAGAAGCTGCCTACACCATCATTGAGTTTGTCAAATCACCTGACATGTTTCAGGTATCATATTATCTAACTGAACTTGATCACGAAGTTATACTAGAGTTCGTTAAGACATTGTTCTAGCACTTGATTCAGCACCATGAAACTTATTTCTTATTTAGTGTATAAATCTGTTGATGATGAGTAACTCAGTAAGAAGTATGCAAGTTATTGCGTAGTACACACTAGTACTCAAGTTGCTGTTTATATTGTAGCCCTTAAAACTAGTGCCATGTAAGGTGTTGGTTCAAAATAAACATGATCTATGCTTGCCAAAAGGAATGGAAGTGATGCAAAAAGTTCTAACTGATAAAGGTTTTCCTTGGGAGCTAACATAGTTTTTCATTTTTTAATTATGGTGCATTTGTCCATGAAAATTAAGAGAATTGAAATAACTGTTTTAAACTTCTCAAGAACTTTATTTTTATTTTTATTTTTATTATTATTTATTTATTTATTTATTTTCCTTTCGAGGTTACAAGGCCAAACTATATTTATGTAGAGAAAGTATATCATTATCTGTGGATATCATTTGTACTTTCTTGGAACACCAATATTGGATACTTGAGATAGACAGAAGAAAACTTGCACAACTTGGATAGTTGGATGGCTTACTAAGTAAAATGATGATGATATGTAGTACTACTTCTGTCCTGATTAAATGCAACAAGCTTTCTACTTTGAGTTGTCTTTTAAAATAATTACTTATTTGTTCACTAGCATGAATTGCATGATTTTGATGAGACTGATTGTGGTCCACGACTTTATCACTCTGCTTTTTCTGGGGCGGCATCTTAGACATTTTGATACTTCTTCTAAGTTATGTGCCATGTTGACATCACAATTCACTCGAATGTGGGGGTACACAACATGCTTAGCCCAGTAATTCTAGTTTGTTCATTGAAAGCTCTTTATGAAATTTTTGGCTTAATTACCGAACTAGTCGCATTTAAATGATTTCAGTTGGGTATTGGTCACATTGTAGTTAACATTGTGGTGTTGCTAGTGAGCTGATCATGATAGTTTATTATTGAGAATGCGTAGCTAGTTGGTTTACTGTGTCTTTCTGAAATCGGATTCTGAAATCTGAAGCTGATAATCTTATTTAAAAAATGGCAGAGTGATTTGCTTGAGATGCCCGCTGTAGCACAATTGGAGCAAGACACCAAGTATGCTTTAGTGTATCAGCTTCTGAAGATATTCCAGACCCAGAGGCTAGATGCGTACCTAGCTTTCCAAACAGCAAATTCTGAATTACTGACAAGCCATGGTGATTACTATTATCGGTTACATTTGAATTTACAATCTGCATGTGTTTCAAAGTTGGTATGCATAAATCACTAAATTTATGTGGTACAGGTCTTGTACATGAAGAATGTGTAGCAAAGATGAGGTTGTTGTCGATGGTGGATCTTGCCTCTGATGAATCTGGCCAAATTTCTTATTCTTTAATTAAGGACACACTTCAGGTAAATATGAATTCTCATATCCCCGCAACACCCTGCCCCCAGCAAGTCTTTTTTGCTAAAACTATCATGACGGGTTCTTTGCAGATAGAAGACGACGAGGTGGAACCTTGGGTAGTAAAGGCAATCACTGCTAAACTGATAGATTGCAAAATTGACCAAATGAATCAAGTCATCAGAGTGAGGTGCGTACAAACTTTTTCAAATTTATTTAGTTTCTGTTAAGAGGCGGCAAAATGAGAGGGTTGGGTCTGCAGTCAAATTACGATTGGGTCTGCACAGTCAAATTATGAAATATGTTTTTAGGGGTCGAAGCGCGCTGAGTTTGGCTTGATCTAAGATACTTTTTTGTTTAAGTTATTTTTTAGATAGTATTTTTGTGTCAGGTATGATTTATGTTTTAATTTAAAAGGTTGTATCCATCAAAAATTCACATTGGGCGACTTTTGATCTGTTTTATCCTTCCTTTTTTAGCTATATCTTGTTTTAGAGAGGCAATACATAACCTCAATCCGCTTTTATACGTGTGAGTCAGTTGGACATCTATATCTGTGTCTAGTTTGTTATGACTGATATACCTGCTTTACATTGTGCAGTCGGTACACTGAGCGTGTTTTTGGGCCGCGACAGTGGCAAGCTTTAAGAGAAAAGCTAGCAACATGGAAGGTAAATATTTTATTCTTTTGTTCAACTTTCATTAACCTTATGTGACTCTAAATAAACATGTGTTTCTGCTTCTATATATATTGATAAATTTGATTCTTTCAGAGTAACATAGCAAACGTAATAACAACCGTTCAAGCAAACAAGGTGACTGAAGAAGGAACTCAAGCAGTGCAAGGTTTGACAATCCGTTAGATCTTGGTAGTCTTATTAGCAAGTGAGATATTTGAAGAACCGAGGTGCACACATTCAAGTCTTGTTCTCATTCGTTTTAGTTGAAGGGTTAGATCACACATTTTGGAAGTTTTGTCTTTAATTTTAAGTTCTGGTTATTACTTCTTTTTGGTTTGAATTTGTACTATTTGATGCGGAATCTAGCAACCAGAAGATTTTGTGCTTGTTTTTGTTCTCGTTTTGTGCTCTATGCTTACCATTATGATTTGATGTCAAAACCCTTTCTCAGCCCCAAAAGCTAGCAAAATGAGGACACCTAGCAACCCCATAAGATTTACATCAAGATTGGAAATCCAAAAATGGAAGTTGGAATTGCCACTATTTGGTCACTAGATAATTCTATAATCAAAATCATTCGAATGCGCCTTTGTGAGCCTTGAGGATAGGCTAGAAAGAGACAAAAGACACATCAAAAATTGACATGGGGCTTAAAGATACAGAACTACAGAATGATGTACATATGTTTACAGTTTTATCACTGGCATTCCTAGAGGTTTGTAAACCACATTTGATTAATCACTCTTAATAGGCAAAGTTTTTTTGGTCATTACAACTTTCTTTGAAATTAGTTTAGCACCTGTAGCTAACAGAATATGTAACAGTCATGCAAACTTAGGATGGAAGTTGCAACATTTCCGCCCTTCTTTCAAACATCACAAAACACATTATTATAGTCTTGAATTTACAGGGTTGAGTTCAGGATGCCTAAACACTGCATAGTCTATTCAAAAAGCCGATGGCCAAGTCATTGTATCTTACACATTCTGCTTTTTTACCGGTGGTACGCAACTGGTTGAAATAATTATAATTAAACTCAAAAAACCAATTACTTATAAACAACTTATGCAACTAACCGAAATCTAATTGTAGTTGATTTATGATATCAATGTCCATGTAGTTGACTTAAGATATCTAATTCTAGTCGATTCAATGTTTTGTTGAACCATCCTTACTTCCAACTGTACTACAAATGTTTGTGAGACTTCCCTTCAAGTGTACTCATCTAGACAGTATTCTAAGGAGCTAAATTTAACATTTCTAGGAAAGATCATAAATCTAGGTTCAGCAAGGGGCCTCATTTCAATGCCCAAAACATTACTCATACTCTAAATCCAAAAAAAGTCAATATCAAATAAAACCCCATTTTGTTCAAAAAAATAAAACCCCATCATAAAAATGTTGAAACTAACTTCTCTGAAGCCATTGAAATGCCTTCTATCAACTCTTGTCTTCATGACCCTCGTTTTCATCTTCATTTCTGCTATCTTTCGCCAACGGGTAGTATTAAATTATGAATCGTATGACTCTCAGTCCTTGCATCACCAGATTTCTTACATGCAAACCCAAGTTGGGATCTTACTACAACAGATTCATTCTGAAAAAAACGAATCTGTAACACTATCAAGATTCTCGGATCAAGTTATTCGTTTTGCTGTGCTGCTAGACAAGCTTGCTCAGAGTTTCTCAAGCATGCATGGTAACACGACGATCATCACTAGTGAAACGTACCATAGCAATGATGCTCTAACAGGTACATTAATTCCGTTTGTAGTCAGTTTTTGCAGTCAACAAAGTTCTATTCTGTGTATTCCAAAACATAATTTATATACAGTTGATAGATTTCGCCCATTTTTTTCACATATTTAATATTTTGTAACTCAAGTATTGTTTGTGCATCAAAAGGGGCTATTTTACAGATCCGGTCGTCCCATTTTTAATAGAGAAATGATAGGGGGACCTAAACATAGGCCTAATTTTAGGCCTAAAACTAAGT
Organism: Artemisia annua; assembly: GCA_014162995.1. NCBI lineage: Eukaryota > Viridiplantae > Streptophyta > Magnoliopsida > Asterales > Asteraceae > Artemisia > Artemisia annua. Next base: position 270,757 of record LBNU01028600.1, on the reverse strand, counting down.
GGCACAATCTTGATGACATTATTATTTTTTTTAATAATGTCATTATTAAAACTAAGTGGCACAATCTTGATGACATTATTATTATTTTTTTTAATGTCATTATTTTTTTAATAAGTTTAGGTCTCCCTATCATTTCTCTTTTTGAGAAATGATAGGGGGACCTAAACATAGGCCAAATTAGGCCTAAAACTAAGTGGCACAATCTTGATGACATTATTATTATTATTTTTTTTAATAATAATTTTAGGCCTAATATGCTGTATGTTGATGACATTATTATTATTTTTTTTTAACTAAAACTTATACTTTATCGACCCTACTATTAAGTTTCATACTAATAAAAAACACACGATTTAAGAAAATAACAACCATTACTTTTTTTTTTCACTCACTTTTTACAGAATGACAGTTTTTCCTTTAACTGATTAATTATTATTTCTTTAAAGTTTGTAATAATAATATCAAGTAAGGGTAATATGGTAATCTACATCAAATGTTTCTATCTATTTTTAGTATTGAACAATTAATTTGACACATCTCAAAAGAAAATATGGACAATACTATAAGAACGGAGGGAGTTACTAAGTTATGTTATAAGTTATATACATTAGGTGTTAGAGGCTCCATTTTGCAAAAAGAAATAGAAAAATTTCGCAACACCCCCTGTGTGACGAGTTACTAAAACTACTCTGTACTTTGATCTATTTACGGTTTTTTTATATAACAAACTTATTTATCAAATACCTAACAAATAATTAGCGATTTCTTTATAAAAATTTACAGATGAAAATGTCTTTAAATTGCGAACAAAATGAACCAAATATATTGAATTACGTATGGTTTTATAAAAAATACTGAACTTTATTAATCAAAGTAAATGTTTTTTGCGAAAAAAAAAAATTAAAGCACACCCTTAAAACTATGTAATAATTTTAAAGGGGAAATCATACCTACATTACAATGTATGCAATTCCTTACATTTGCTTTGAGAAAAATGGTAGGGACAGGGAGAAAACATGTATCAAAGACTTACCGCAGGGACTGAACTTTACATTTTTAAAACTTTTTTCAAAGGAAATGTAGAGAATTGCTTACATTGTAATGTAGGTATATGATAATTTGTTTAAATATAAATATAAAAAAAAAAAAAAAAAAAAAAAAAAAATCTAAAATATACCCGTAAACTATGCAAAAAGTTACAAGAATACCTTAAACTTTTACTTTTTACAATTTTTTTATATAACAAACTTTATTTATATGTAATAAATATTCAGCAATTTTCTTATAAAAAATATACCAATAAAAACAATCTTTAAATTTCGAATAAAATTAGCCTAATATTGCCGTGCTTTTGACTTACGTACAATTTGATTGAAAAAATATTAATATTTTAAAATCAACTTCTTATTTTTCTGGTAATAGGTCAAAATTTAGTAATCTTGGTATGAAAATATACCAATAAAAATGTCTTATAATTTCAAATAAAATGAGTCAAATATTATAATAATTTTAACTTACATTTTATATAATATATGGATTAAAATTTTAAAATTAATTTCTTATTTTTCGGTAATAAGTCAAAATGATTGCAAATATTTGAATGATATAGGCAGTGGACTGATTACAATAATCAATTTCAGGTTATAGAAGAGTTTTTATATATGTTTTATAGTTAGAAATTAACTATTTAGTTAAAAGAATTTGCTGGTATAATAATTGAATTTTTATGTTTTTATAATTATGTTAGGTTAATAGGTAAAAAATGTGAATTGCATTACATAATTTAGTTATATGAAAATGCATGAATCAAATTATATATAATATTTTTTGTACAAAAAAAGAATTAATTAATTAATCTCTTGTAAGTGAATATATCATAAAAGTTTCATCAAATAATATACTGTCGCAAAGTGCAATCATGGGGCTTGTGGTCTAGTGGTAAAGGTTTAAGTAGTTAAGCGAGCCCAAGTGAGAGTAGTACCGGTTTGGGTGACCGACCGGGAAGTCCTCACTTGGGAACCACAAGCTCTAATGATATCAGGCGGTTATCCCCTAAGGAGAGGCTCGCGGTTGGTATCTCTGCCCGAGGATGCGACACTAACTCGAGCCAACAACTAACATCTAACAACTAACCCGCCGTTCCAAAANGAAATGGTGAAAGAGTTGGGGATGAAATGTTGTTCTTCACCTTCAATTTTTGGAAGTAATATTATAGTTTGTACAAACTTGGTGTAAAATTATAAATCAAGGAACTTCGCACAAATGAGATAAAATTTATAACTGATATGTAAACTACGTTAATTTCACTCATTTTTTGGTATGGTCTAGTGTACGAAGATTTATCAGAACAAGGAGACAACGAAAACGAAAACGAAGAAGGACTTATTAAATCAAAAGAGGTTGTACACTATATTCGGCCGAAACCAAACAGACTACCAGATGGGAAAAAGAACTTCTTAGATCTTGACGTAATTAACCCATCACTAGGCCTTGGATGCACTCGAATGACCGCAGATTTAGACCGTTACTCGAGTTACACACGTTATTCCTCTTGCCCAGATGATTGGGAACTAGCTCAAAAGCTTATACTAAAAGGGTGTGATCCATTACCAAGAAGAATTTGCTTCTCAAGAACCCCTCCACATTACGATAAACCACTTTCATTAGATACATCTCTTTGGACTAAGCCAAGTGATTCTAATATCTTATGGAACCGTTATAAGTGCAAAAACTACAATTGCCTGGTATCCATCGAGACGCTAAACAAACGAGGTTTCCATAAATGCTCTGACTGTTTTAATCTTTCCAAAATAGGATGGGAAGTTCCTTTAGATGGTTCTGAGTCTGCCGAAATTAGTATTAACGAAGTTTTAGCATTGAAAAAAGGAGAGATACGTGTTGGGCTTGATTTTAGCCCAACAACAGGCACTTTTGCAGCTTTGATGAGGGAAAGAAATGTTACAATTGTTTCGGCTACAGTTAACTTAGGGGCGCCTTTTAACGAGGTGATATCATTACGAGGATTGATTCCTTTGTACGTGTCTATTGGTACGAGATTGCCTTTTTTTGATAGTACGCTTGATTTGGTTCATACGACACTTTACTTGGATGGGTGGATTGATTTGGAGCTTCTTGAGTATGTCCTCTTTGATTGGGATCGAGTTCTTCGGCCTAAAGGGGTCTTGTGGGTTGACAGATTCTTTTGTAAGAAGGAAGACATGAAAGCATACATTAATGTATTTGAAAAGTTGGGTTATACAAAGGTTATATGGAAGGTTGTAGCAAAGAAGGATAAGATTGATGATGAATTATATTTATCTGCAGTTCTTGAAAAGCCCTTAGAGCTTAAATCTACCCAAACTCTATGATATGTTTGAAGCCATGTAATCACTTATATACATAGTAAGAAAATTGCAGCATGATATGTTTGAAGCCAATAAATAAAACTATAGACAAATAAATCAAGAGCTGCACACATGCGACACTTATTGGTCGATGAATGGCGTATGACCAAGTCTTAAGAACACAATAAAAACATAGAAAGATACTGATTATTGCTTATCGTCTACCGCACCAACAATATTGAGAGGCTCGGTTTGTACTTTGTAGATACCCAAGCTAGCAGTATTGCAGCTCTTATATTTTCTGTTAGAATAACCACCACAAAGATGATTATTGTTTCTTTTTAGTTGTTAAAATGTTTCGCCGTTTTTAGATCCGGTTAATATTCTTTTGCAAACTTGTCGAATTCTATTTGTTATGTGATATCAAATAAACTACTAACATACACAAATAGACAAGTAAAGTAAAGAGAAAGGAAAGAACACAACCAAGAGACGCGGCGATTTATAGTGGTTCGGCACGAAGCTCACTCTCCGTCCTACTCCACTCCCCGAGTACCACACTCGAGAGTTATCAATCACTATATCAGCACACTCCTTCAGGTGGAGCAATCTGTACACATGCTTACACAAGGTTTAACGACACTAAGCATAATGTCGAGTTCTAATCGTAGCTAGAACCAATCTACTCCAAGGCCCACGTGGCCACACGAACAAGCACTCTTGTCCAACTTGAATCTTCACCCGAACCAAGCCTTCACACTTAGACACACTTGGTTCTTCACCCGAACCAAGCCTTCACACACTTGACTCACTTGGTTCTTCACCCGAACCAAGACTACACACATGACTCACTTGAATCATCACCCGATCCAAGTCTTTTACATAATGACTCGACTAAGTCCTAACCTACACACTAGGACATCACTCTCCTTACAACCAATACATAAACTAATCTAGTTACAAGACTTCTTGGATCTACATCACCATCCAAGTTCACACAATATCACCATCCTCGACTCACACACAAGTCGGAAAACAATGACATTATTTACAGAACCTATCACCGTAACACTTGTTACGTTTGTGTGTGGACACCTATAACATCTCGAGACTTCATTGATGTCGAGAGTTCTTCTCTTGCACTTGACGGAAGATGAAATCACTTATAAACATATACCGACATGTTATAGTGATCAAAGACTAAAGGGAAAATAAAAACAGAAAGTTTTGTGTGTGAAAAAACCTTGTTTTCTGAAGTGCAATAGTTCAATATTTATAGACGACAGGAGAGAGCCAGACAGTCCTGTAAATAGGCGACGGTCCTTTATCACTAAAGGACCGTCAGCCACTTTAAGGGACCGTCCCGACAAAACGCTCCCATTTTTGTCCTGACGTGGTGGAAACTTATCTGGTGAAATTTCAGCTATTTTGGAGGGAAAACTAGCTGTTATAAGTTTGAATTTGAATATATTTTCTTAATAAAACATTTCTTTAAAAACACAAAAATACTTTTGTGAAAATGTTTTGTCAAACTTAAAAATGTAAGTTTATAAGAAAGTAAAAACTTCTTTGATCACTTTACTAATGACGGTATAATGTTTGTTCATACCTGAAGTGACGTTGTAGTAGCTACGTAGAAGAATCGAGTTTCCTCGATTAAAAACTTATTAACAGTAACTTTACGTAACATGTCTTTATATTTTGTGATTATCAAAACACAATAAGATCGAATAATGCGAATAACGTTTTTGACATTATCAGATAGAAAAATACAGGTAAGATCTGAATGTTAGCACTACTGGGGACGGTCCCATAAATAGAGGGACGGTCCCTTATTGATAGAGGACCGCCAATCCTTTAAAGGACTGCCACTAGTAGGTTTCCGGGTTGGCAGATGTGTTGTGATTTAAGCAACTTCCCATTTTTAAGGTTGAGTAATTTTAGTCCATTTTCAAGTTCAACTATGACTAATATCACAAAATATTATTATAACTTAAAACATAAACATTCATTCATTTCATGCATGAGAAACGTACAATATCATTCATTCAAACATACGAGATCAACCATAGGCAACACATAACTAAGACCTCATTAAACAACAATACTAGTCATCAACTACAACAACAAGTTATCTCCGATTGCATGCTTGGTCCAAAACATAACATCCACTTGATTATTCTTTAACTAGATATTTGAAAATATCTAGTTAGATGCTGGAGTGGATGATGGTGAGGATGAAGGTGGAGCCGAAGGTGTTGCCGATGGTGGCATGGAGGCAGGGGGAGTTGGTTGGACATTTTGTTGAGCTATGAGAAACTCAATGTGACCAAAAATGATATGTAACTCATCTCGAAGAGAGTGGATGAGATGAAAGTTGTGGTAACAACAAGCACACCCCACAGTGTGGTTGTTCACAAAGTAGTATGGTAATGAATTTCCAAGAGTTGGAGATGATGGTGGTGTGGAAGGAATGTTTTCCAATGGCCCATTTGGTGATGTGGTGGTATGATTTGGTGAGTTGGTTGGATGAGGATGTTGGTTTCTTGGTGGAGAGCTAGTGAAAGTGGGAGATGATGGTTGATTACTCACAAATGGAGTGTAAGCATCCGAACTAGATTCGGTAAGCAAAGGTGACAAATTTTTGATGAATGATGAGAAAGGTGATGTGGTTGGCTTTGAGCTAGAGGATGGCTTTGATGATGAGTGGGAAGTACCATTGGTGGATGGTGTTCTGAGTGGTGCACTTGGTGCTTGAGGTTATGTTGGTGGTGACTTAGGAGATGGAGTGGAGTCATAGAATGTGAGATCAATGAAGTTTGTTTGAGGTCTAATGATCTTGATCTTAGGCCTTTTGTTTGGTGGTTGTGTTATGAGCTCTTTCTTTGTGGTTGTCATGGAAGTGGAGGATGAGGCCATTGTAGGTGATGAAGATGAAGTGTAAGGTTATTGTGATGAGTTTGAGGGTGATAAGGAAGGTTTAAATAATCAAGCTTGGTTATGATTTGGACAAAGCATGCATTAGGAGATTTCAAGCACTCAAAAATGTTTATTTAAACAAGGTAAGGTGGTGATAATCATGCAATAGGTTTAGGATTGCAGGAGAGAAGAAAACAGTGAAAAATCCGTGATCCCACAGGGACGGTCCGTTAAATCACAGACGGTCCCTTATCACTGGGGGACCGCCGGGTCGATAAGGGACCGCCGGCAGTGGGTTTGCAGGATTTCCCCCAGTTTCTCATTTCTGCAACCTGCATATATAATACATTCCTACTTACTACACAACAACATAAACATAAGTTAATCCACAAAAGATGTTATACATGACCTTAATAACATCATTCAACTAGCAAGCATGACAAATCAAATAAGCACGTCTACTAATCAAGAACTTAGTTCACATAGTCAATAAACATAGGAAATTAGAGTACAACAATAGGTAGAGGTTACATAAGACTTTTAAAGTCTACAAATTCTAAGAGTACAAATACATAAGACACATTCTAGTAGTTAGGCATAAGATTTGAAGATTCTAGATAGTTCTTCAAGATGTTGTCTTGTCAATGGTGCTTGTGACTTGTTCTTGTTGCATGACATTTTTGACTTTAGCCTGCTCCTCATTCTCGAGTGTGGGGTCATCATAAATGTCATAGTCGACAGATGATGATGAGATAAAGATGGAAGAAATGTGGAACTCATTGATGGGTTCCATGACAGGATCAAAGAGGGAGTATTGAGGGCCACGAAGATAAGGATGAAAGTTCATGATGTAGTGATACAGGCGAGTTAGGAACATCCCATAGGGTATCAATTTAGTACTGTTACCCTTGAGATGTGTGATTCGCCTAGCAAAGAAATAGGCGAGATTATAGGGTTGTTGAGTATGAAGACAATACATCATATGAGCACAACACGCCGGGAGTTGCTCACGAATGCCTTTAAGACCGAGAGTGTTTTCTTTCAAGATGATTGCCCAGTTGAGCAACTCTTCACGAACTTCTGACAAGCGAATTCTAGTTGTATCGATGAAAGGGATATATCTATGAGTACGAAGGAGTTTGCCAAGTTCCCACGGAGAAGGTATGAAGGAGCAATAAGGACTGTTCTCTTCTCGATAGTTGAAGAGTGAATCAAGACACCAATCTTCAGTATAGGCACATTGCCCATGATTGGGGATACGAAGGATTTGAGCGAATTGCTCAAGAGTGAGGACAAATTTGAAGTTTCTAATCCCAAACCAAAGTGACAAAGATTGATCCTCGTTACGTACGAGTTCAACTTGTCAAAAGAATTCTAAAACAAACCGAGGACAAATTTTCTCATTAATATGAAGCAAGCAATCGAATCCTATGGCACGAAAGATGGTATTAATGTCTCTATGATAGGCTAAGGAGGGATCAACAATTCGTCCTTCATGAAAGCGACGATTCTCAACATTCACATAGGAACGAATGTGATTCCCCGGAGTTGTTGGTTCACGAGAAATTCTAGGAGCATAAGTGTCGGTGCGAAGATGATCAAAGTCATATATATGTGACATTGTGTCCCTATAATAAAAGAAATCACAAAGTTATAATTGATAATTCTTTGAGTTTCATTTTTGTTTCTTAAAATATGTTTTAATTATTAATTAGAACAAAGGTTTTTGACATGTATTAAACAATGTGAGATTGAATTTGATGTAAAAAAGAAATGATAATGATTTCCTCTTATTTTGAAAATTGTTATATTTTAAATGAAATTATTTCTCTTGATTAATATAATGACCAACCGATTATTTGAACTTAAGTGTTAATTGTACTTAATTTCATAATAGATTTAATATCCCTAATTTTAATGTAACAATAAACCCTAATTATGTAATTCAAAGAAATAATTAGATGAGTTTGACTTACAATTGATGTTTGGTACGTAGGGGTGTTTAGTGATTTAGAGCTTGAAATCTTGGACTTAATTCTTAAGGTAATAAGTGATGATTATCCCTTGTTTTTCAGAAGCTCAACTGTCATACTATGTGTGTGATTTGTTATACGGATAAAAGTGGAGTGAAAGGGCGTATTTATAGAAAAATTACGGACGGTCCCTTATCAATAAAGGACCGTATGTAGTTTAAGGGACCGTCGGCAGTAACTTTGTGTAGTTTTGACGATTTTTATTGTTTAAGTTAATGTGATAAGTCTTTGGTTCCAAATCGTTTTAGGAAGACTCGATACGCTTGAATAAAGAGTGGATTTTGAGTCGAAACAGGAGAATAGGAAGAGTAAAAACATTAAATGAGATTCAAGGACGAGACTTGCATCGGAGAGGCTAGAAGTCAATCATGTAAATTCCAAGAAAAGTCATAGACGAGAACTAGAGAGTGAATAAAGAGGTGAAGCAAGTGTGCATCGTCTATAGTGATTGATTGACGCTAAATTCGTTTTAAATAATGGTTGTGGTAAGACCATTATTTTTCCAAATAATTTTCTTGAATCCAAAGAGGGATAAGCAATTAGACAAAACGTCTGATGATCACAAAGCATATAGCACATATGAACATATAGATATTATCTAGCATGGAAGGAAGTAACGATAAATCACATAGTCACGTAAGCATATAGCAAACATTCAAGTAGCAACTATAGTAGGCAAAATTGTAAGAAAACTTACCTTGGCCTCTAGCTATCCTTAATGACACATATCATAACATGTGTCGTATGTGATGCAAGAAATGATGAAACTCACTTGGCGAATCGTCCTTAATTGTAGTTACACATTCTAGTCACACATTGTCTTGGTCTCTAGCTATCTTGGCTTTTAGGTAGTGATGAGACGAAAAATGTTACGTTTTTAGGGGTCATTTTGAGTCCTAATTCGTATGTTTTTGGTTTGGATTTCACCCAAAGTCGTTTCTTTTCTCATTTTAGGTACTTTTGAAGGGAAAATCACAAAAGAAGCATTTTCGGGCGTTTTCGGAGTGAAAAAGTGCGGAAAACAACAAAAACTCAAAAGACCTTGAAGATTACTGAAGGTGACGCCGTCACACTCTACTAAGTGACGCCGTCAGGAACAAGTGAAGTCCAGAAGTGGAAAAAAGACTCGTGACGATCCAGAGAGTTCGTAGTGTAAATTGTGACGCCGTCAACCAAGGCCGTCAGATCTGGAACCAGCAATTATGACCACGTCAA
>LBNU01028600.1:173119-258898 GCA_014162995.1 Artemisia annua | reverse complement strand
ACGTCGATAGAGTGAGGTAGGAACTTATAGAGTTTAGGGAATTGATCGCACTCACCTACGATCTTGTTAGGAATTACACCCGTCATCCACGCAAACTTAAACATACTAATTACATGGAAAAGATAGTTAGAGTAATGAAAATCTAAGTAGAACACTACTCCTCACACCATTTTTTGTCGTCAAAACCTTAAAAAAAATACAAAAAAAAAAATATAAGTAGTATAAAAGTAATAACTTGGGTTAGTTACTAGCAACTAATTCCGCCCTTCCTCAAAACCAGAGATTTACCTGCTTTCATAAAATATAATAATACAAAAGAATCTTCCTCCCCCTTAGACCTAATTAGGAGTAGCCTTTTATGGCCTAACGAACCTATTCCTGCGATGAGACACGGCATCAATCCCCCGGTACATTGCACTACACTATACTACATCGGTCAGGTCACTGCCCTGGGTGGGGATTGCAAGCTTCTCGAGATCCCTCGAGGAGGTAAAACGTAGTGCGTGTTGCAATCCACGCGCATCAGGTAGCTAAACAGCGGAAACACGTACTATGTCTTCTTCATTTACATCACTTCAAGACTTGTAGATTAGTACATCAACTTAGTTGTTAATGTGATTCTTGTCAGCAACATTACCTACAATAAAAACATTCAAACTAGTAGTACACGATTCTACTAAAACTAAGTGATTTGCTAACAACATATTTTCATCATCTTTGGCTTGAACATTTCCTTGATGAAAGTTTAAAATATTTTGCCACATATCATTTACCACATTTCATAAAATGGTTTTGTCAAAACCAATTTTTAGGCAAAGTTTTATAAACCAATATTTGAACTACACTGTCTAGCCAAAGTTTCTTATGAAATTTTAATTTTCGAAATCTGTTCTCATTGATAAAAAACATCAAAAGAAATGACATGCCAAAGCTAATGATCAATTGATTTCACATAACTTTCAAATTCATTTTTCTAAATGACAAAATTTTCATTTTCGAAAAATGGTGACACATTCAAATAGATCCCTTCTAAGTATCTTTCAGACTCCATAGATCGATTCAAGTTTTAAAGTACAGTATACTCTAAAGATCTTGATAACCTATCTCTGATACCAATTGTAGAAACTAGAAGGGGGGTTGAATAGTTTCACCGTTTCTTTTTAGTTGTTAAAATATTTCGCCGTTTTTAGATTCGGTTAATATTCTTTTGCAAATTTGTCGAATTCCACTTGTTATGTGATATCAAATAAACTATTAACATACACAAATAGACAAGTAAAGTAAAGAGAAAGGAAAGAACACAACCAAGAGACGCGGAGATTTATAGTGGTTCGGCACGAAGCTCACTCTCCGTCCTACTCCACTCCCCGAGTACCACACTCGAGAGTTATCAATCACTATATCAACACACTCCTTCAGGCGGAGCAATCCGTACACATGCTTACACAAGGCTTAACGACACTAAGCATAATGTCGAGTTCTAATCGTAGCTAGAACCAATCTACTCCAAGGCCCACGTGGCCACACGAACAAGCACTCTTGTCCAACTTGAATCTTCACCCGATCCAAGCCTTCACATAGTTGACACACTTGGTTCTTCACCCGAACCAAGCCTTCACACTTAGACACACTTGGTTCTTCACCCGAACCAAGCCTTCACACACTTGACTCACTTGGTTCTTCACCCGAACCAAGACTACACACATGACTCACTTGAATCATCACCCGATCCAAGTCTTTTACATAATGACTCGACTAAGTCCTAACCTACACACTAGGACATCACTCTCCTCACAACCAATACATGAACTAATCTAGTTACAAGACTTCTTGGATCTAAATCACCATCCAAGTTCACACAAATATCCCCATCCTCGACTCACACACAAGTCGGAAAACAATGACATTATTTACAGATTCTATCACCGTAACACTTGTTACATTTGTGTGTGGACACCTATAACATCTCGAGACTTCATTGATGTCGAGAGTTCTTCTCTTGCACTTGACGGAAGAGGAAATCACTTATAAACATATACCGACATGTTATAGTGATAAAAAACTAAAGGGAAAATAAAAAATGAAAGTTTTGTGTGTGCAAAACCTTGTTTTCTGAAGTGTAACAGTTCAGTATTTATAGACGACAGGAGAGAGCCAGACGGTCCCGTAAATAGGCGACGGTCCTTTATCACTAAGGGACCGTCGGCCACTTTAAGGGACCGTCCCGACAAACGCTCCTATTTTTGTCCTGACGTGGTGAAAACTTATCTGGTGAAATTTCGGCTATTTTGGAGGGAAAACTAGCTGTTATAAGTTTGAATTTGAATATGTTTTATTAATAAAACATTTCTTTAAAAACACAAAAATACTTTTGTGAAAATGTTTTGTCAAACTTAAAAATGTAAGTTTATAAGAAAGTAAAAACTTCTTTGATCACTTTACTAATGACGGTATAATGTTTGTTCATACCTGAAGTGACTTTGTAGTAGCTACGTAAAAGTAACGAGTTTCCTCGATTAAAAACTTATTAACCGTAACTTTACGTAACATGTCTTTATATTTTGTGATTATCAAAACACAAGAAGATCGAATAATGCGAATAACGTTTTTGACATTATTTGTATTAACACAACACATTAATTTTATGCATCAAGATTAAAAATAATGTAACCATCCATCTTATCATATGTTTATTCCAATTCATTCTAGACATCAGAAGCAATTTCAGAGAAAAAAATGTATTACACCTCTCCCATTGTTAACCTAAACTTGGACTAGTAACAGTTTTGACATAAGTAATGTCAATAAATCCCATTTTATTTTTATCTTTTCAAACAAGCTCATCGCAGTAGATGACATTTTTTAATTTTCAGTACGAGTAAGCTTAAAACTAACCAGTAGAATGATCATTAGCATACAAGTATTATGGATTACTAGCATCAAGATTAATAAGCAATACTTCAGTTATAATTGCAGACAAACAATCAACAAAACAATAATCATTATAGACATAAACACATAACATAACATAAACAACAAATAAACCAACAAGATTAGACAATAACAAAAAGTACCAACGACAGATAAAAAACAACCACAAACCTAGAAGACCCAGACACAAAAAAAGGATCTAAACATACACAAGATTAAGGACAGTGACATGATTCCTTGCTTCATAAAGTGTAGGTCAAGTATAACCAATATGTAATAAAGTATATGAACAAATAACCAACACAATTGCCAACACAAGTCAAAAACCACCAAACAAACCTGATCTGATCAACAAACCGTAAAAGAATGACTTACAGAGCTTTAACAAGAACTGTAGTGGAACAGAACCCAAACTATAGACTGGTACACTTTGTGATTTCAAGTGAAATCACCAAAGTTAATTCTATGGTTTCCATGGGTATGGTAGATAATACACTATTTACTAAGAAAAGGAACTCTCACCTTATAATTGTTCAAATATTTGTCGACAACATCATATTCAGATCCATTTGTCAAGAGTTATGCGACGATTTTGCTAAAATCATCCACGATGAGTTTGATATGAGTATGATGGGCAACATAAACTTTTTCCTTGGGTTACAAATAAAACAAATGAAAGATGACATCTTCTTTAACCAGTCTAGTATATTAAAGAAATGCTTAAAAAAATTGTGCTAGAAGATTATAAACCAATTAAAACACCTATGTCCTCAGAAACAAAACTTACTGAAGATGACGAAAGTAAATATGTGGATAGTACTAAGTAGAGGTATGATAGGTGATTATTCGTTTCAAGTATAGTATATATCCAAGTAATTTCTCAACAAATAAGAAATACCCGGGTCGTGATCCGTGTGAAGGTGAATGGAACCGTAGTTGACGATTTGTGAATTTGTGTAAAGAAAAGTGAAATAAAAGGGATTGTGTTGATTTTTAAACTACAATTAATAAAATACCAAAGAAACACGTAAATAACACACGTGATTGAAGCACTCAAGTTAAAACGTAAAATTAAACGTAAATAACGCAAATCCCGAGCTAATCCCGAGATTTAAAAGCAACTACTAAAATTAAAAGGTCTACGGGGGAAAACTAAATTTTATAAAATCCTAAATGTATTTAAAAACTTTTTGGAAAATTAAAATTATATATATATTTTTTCTTTTCTTTACTTTGAATTAATTAAAAACTCTTTTTGTATTTTTTGTTTAAGGTTTAAATAGTAAATTAATATGAAAAATAACTTAAAAAGTAAAAATTTAATTTTATAAAACCTAAATTAACTGAGAACTATTATTGAAATTAAAATAAAATTTCTTTTGTCTTTTTGTGATTTATTATTAATTAAAAAGGATTAAAGATGATTTAAATTCTAATTTAATTATTAAAATATATTAAAATACAAATAATTAAGAAAAATGAAAAATTACTTTTTTTTTAAATTCTAATTTAACTAAAAACTAATTTTAAAAATAAAAATATTTTTTTTTTGGATTTTTCTTTAATTAATATTAATTAAAAACTAATTAAATTGATTTAAAACTATCTTTAATTAAAATAAATAGCAAATGACTTTAAATAAATCTGAGTTTTTTAGGGAAAGTCTAAAATATGATTATAAGCCTAAAAAAATAAGCTGAGCTATCTACCTAACCCTAATAAGCTACTGGACAGAAAAGCAGTTCTAATAAGGGCTTCTTTATAAGCTAATAAGCACTATTAAGCACACAAAGCTCAAAAACAATTAAGGGAACATGTTCAAGCATAATTCAACTCAAATCATACAGATAAACACACAAATGAGCCAAATAAGCACTAATACAGTTGGATAGATGGACAGAAACAAGCAGTGAACAGGCCCTACTTTAAGCACTTATTTAGCAGGTCCAATAAGCTGTTATCTAGAATGTTAGGGGGGCAAAAGCAAGACCACCAAGCAGAGATTACAAAAAACCAAAAAGCCCTAAAAGTAACACACCAATTGAACCTTAATTTCACCAAATCAACAAAGGAAAACTGTTTCAGAAGCTACAGTTGACTTTTATGTTGCACCTAAACTTTGACTAAAACCAATTTTGATTGCCTAGATCTTATCTAATATGTTGTTTGATACTAATTAAACAGTTAAAGCACAACCACAAACACTAAATTTGAAGATTAGAACAAGTAGCAACAGCAGAACACAAAGTATGCAAATAGGAATTAGTTGGACAAGTAATTTTGACTTTTATATATGTGACCTGTGTTTTATTTGCTTGAATTATCTTTTCCTATCCTAGTGTAGTCTAATTATGCCAAAAGAACTCAGAAGGAGCAGCAAGAACACAGAAAGATATCCTGTCCCAAACACCCCTTTAAACCTAAGATAACACTACAACTACTATATTATAAACTACAACTACTGATTTTAAGCTCTAAATAGATTACTTGGACCCTATTTAAGCCTAATGAAGCATAAAAATCACCAAACAATACCAAGAACAACAAAGTTCAGTTTCAATTTTTAGGAGCAGTTAAATCATACATTGTACTAGAACCTATATAAGCATCAAAGAAACACATAACAAGCAACTGACAACTGAAAAGAACACAACAAGCAGATAATTATACTAAACTAACAGCTCAAACTACTTAATATAAATATGCAATAAAAGTACCAAAATAACAAGAGAAACTCACAAATTTATCCCCCTCAGCTCAAACAGAGGGGGTTCACTATGCTAGCCTGTCTTTAGACAGGCCAAAGGCTTCCCTTTCTCCTATTGGACTGTCACTTAACCCATATTTCACCATAACCTTGCTTCAGTTGTCTTTTTTTGTTGACTTTAAGTGAGAATGAGAGCTATTGAATGATTAAAACTATAAAACTCACTCACAAGAGCTAGAAAGTTAATATGAGCTTATAAACTACTAAGAAAAAGCTTATATGTAAGCTGGATTTAAGTAAAGTAACAAACTTTTTGGATTTTTTTCTTGGTTTTTCTTATTTTTTTGTATTTTCTTAAAAGTTTACTAAATAGACAAGATTAACTTTATAAAAGCTAGGCAAAGGACTACAGAAGGTTATTAAATCAATAAAGAAGCTAGTTTAAGGATTATTAAGCTAAGATGTAGATTAAGTAAAAGCTAAAACATAAATTAAAACCATTTAACTAAGAACTTTCATTAATAAAAACTCAGATTACACTAAGAATACATTTCAGAAATAATTTTGACAGCATAACTTTAATCTAAAACTACACACTCCAAAACGTTTACAGAGGGTCCTTTTTATAGGAGGAGAAAGAGCTAGGGCTTTGTCACAGAAGGATCCAGAAGCTCATTCATGGCCATACAATCTCAATCCTTATCATAATGTTGTCATCCCTTTAATCCTTAGCCATTGATTTGAGCCTTATCTTCATTCCACGTATCTTCAACCAATCAGGGAGCTTGAATTTGCCACTTAGCTCAAATAGTGTCGACATTCTGACAACGTGGCAGGCCTTCTAGAAGTATTATCCTCGTACTAGAATCTTGGTGAAAATGATGGGTAAAGCAGGGTAAAATGAGGAAGGGGATGCACAGTGAAAGAGGCGCGTTATTTTTATTTAACTGGTTGTGGGTCGGGTTAGGGTGCTGGGTTATAAGAAAGGTGGGCTTGTGTTTTGTTTTGGGCCAGTGTTGGGTTGGTTGGGATATGGGTTTAATGTCTTTTTGGATTTAGAGTTATTAATGGGTTAAGGGTGATTATGGATCCGGTTGTAATAGCAAATTAACCATAGGGACCATAAGTGTATTTTCTGAATTCACAAGGACCAATGCTATCATTCTTCAATAATAGTATCCAAGGACTATTTGTGACACTTCTTAATTCTTGAAGGGCCAATGATGTCATATCTTCACAATATTCTTCATAAGGACCATTTTTGACATACGATGAAATTTGGAGGACCATTCATGTAAACTTTATCAAAATCCTTCCAAGGGCTATTCTTGTAATTTCTGAAACTTTAGGGACCTTCATGGACTTCATGAGCTTTGACTTTGACCACTAGCTTTCCCGGCTCCGGCTTTTGACACTTTTCCAAATCCCATGCTCGTTTTGTCATTTTCTTGTGATTTTTCGTCCTTTTCTTAATAATCCATGCCTGTACATTCAAAAACACAAAAACACAAGTATTTGGCATTTATGGGTTAGTTTTTGGTCAATTTGGTCGGGTTTTGGTCGATAAAAGGTATGTGTATAAACACATACCAATAGGTAGTTTACTTTATCTTACCGCAAGAAGCCCTGATATTGTGTTTATTGTTTGTCTATGCGCTCGCTTTCAAGAAGATCCCAAAACATCTCATCTTGAAGCCATCAAGCGGATTTTTAGAAATATTAAGGGTACCATACATTTAGGATTATGGTATCCTAAAGGTACTGGTGTTGAAACTATCGTCTACAACGACTCCGATCATGCGGGAGATTACATGGATAGAAAAAGCATTAGTGGAGCTTGTACGTTCATGGGATGTTGTCCAACATCTTAGTTCTCTAAGAAACAAATGGCCCTTGCTATCTCCACAACCGAAGCCGAATACGTGTCCATCAAAAGAAAGAATCACATGTAAACAAGATTCAAACAAGTTAATGTGATCAAAGAAGGGGTTGAGAAATAATACATTATTTATAGGCATCAGAAGGAGCGGAGGACAGTCCCGTAAATATTGGACGGTCCCATATATATAAGGGACCGTCACCTATTTAAGGGACCATCACCTAGAAGACGCTCCTCTTTTTGTCCTTTAGTGGTGAAATGTTTATTTGGTGGAAATTTAACTGATTTGAGCGAGAAAAATAGCCGTTGGGAATTTGAAATTCTAATATATTTTTCTTATTAAAACATTTCTTTATAATTACAAAAAAATTTGTATGATTTATTTTTGTAGAAAGGTTTTGTCACATTTATAAAAATGTGAGGTTTAAGGAAAAAAATAATTTCTTTGATCACTTAACTAGTTTGGTAACTTGTTTGTACATACCTTAAGTGATTCAGACTTGAGACGTCGAAAGATGTTGATGCGTGCATTCATTGATGATTTGTGTAAACAAGTAACTTGTGCACTTGTATGTTATGTATTACAAATTACATGTTTGTTATCATTAAAATATGAAGACACTGTGTAGATTAAACGTCATAACGTTTGCACTAATACAACCTACCACCACCAGCACTTCAACCTCCATTTGCAATGGGCATAAACCTACAACCGTCCATTGAAAACCAACAAACCTATCCTCTGAGATTTCAGATTGGTTGGGTCCAAATGACATCCCCGTCATGGATTTTGGGCTACAACTATACACTTCGTCTACTACTTCTCTTGTTGCTTATTCAAATGCTGACTAGGCTGGTTGTCAAAGTACCCGCTGTTCCACCTAAGGTTCTTGTGTATTCTTGGGTAACAATTTGTTACCATGTTCTTCCAAACGCCATCACACTCTCTCGCATTCGATTGTTGAAGCTGAGTATGGTGGTGTTGCCAATGTTATCGCTGAAACACTTTGGCTTCACAATTTGCTTCATGAGTTGCATACTCCCTTACAGATTGTCTATTAATCCTGTTCAACATCAACGCATGACGCATATAGAGATCGACATTCATTTCATTTGGGATATGGTTGCTAAGGGACATGTTCGACTTCTTTATGCGCCGTCACGTTATCAATATGGTGACATTTCTTATTAAAGGGTTGCCTTCTAATTTGTTTGAAGAATTTCGATCTAATTTAGCATTCGATCCTCTTCCGCTCAAACTGCGAGGGGGTGTTATACGTTATTTATGTTTAATTATGTTGGCCCATCCATAATCCATTATATGTTATCATGGGCTTAACCATATTAGTTCTTCCAGATTATTAATTGTATATATTGTGAGGATGTTTAATTATAGTGCAATGCAATTATAATATTCAATAATTAGTGTCAGATATTAGAGCAACTTTTATTTCGTGTATATATAAAATCTGTTTTTATAATATTATTTTAGTGCAAAATTTTAATGTCAAAATTGAAGAAATTTTAAATAGGCGCCGAAAGATTATGTTAAAATGTGCCGCTAAGGCTAGACGTAATAAGCAATCAACAACGCGTTAGTCGCCATGTTGAATCCCGTAAGGACGTGTCACTCTTAAAACAATCATCCCTCACTCACGCATTGTTTTCCAAGTTTTGTGAGAAGTTGGTCGATAGATCGATCGAGTTGTGCAAGGTGAAGACCAAGAGTTGTGTGTGTGAATTTGATTTTGTGGAGTATATTTGTGTTTAAATTGGGTATATTTGTGTTGTGAAGTTGATTTTTATGTTTAAATTGTGTATTTAATACAAATATATTTGAGTATATTTTTATGTTAATTGTATTGAAAAACTAATATAACATTTAATTTGATTGTCACTATTGCACAAATGCGTAAGTTCATTTTAGCTAAGGGGGTGGCAACGTGATCGGTATGAGGTCGGCATCGATCGGCAAAGCTCGGCATCACATTGCCACTTCATCGGCATGACAAAATCGGCAACCAAATCGGCAATTTTCACCGATTCGGTATCATTTGAAGCATTCAATTTTTTCGACCGTTGGGGACATTTTCCAAAAAAAAAAAAAAAAAAAAAAAAAAAATTCCTTTAAATACTCAAAGCATGGTTAGGCATCACATTGCCACTAAAAATATGTAGTTAGGCATGGTTAAGCATGAAATGTGTTGTATTCAATCTATTGGCTAATTACAATTTAGTTTGAGGTATTGTTAGGCAACATTGCCACCACCCTAACAATATTATCGAGTCTATATGATATAGTATTTTATTTAAAGTGATTTATATGTTGNTTCCTTTAAATACTCAAAGCATGGTTAGGCATCACATTGCCACTAAAAATATGTAGTTAGGCATGGTTAGGCATGAAATGTGTTGTATTCAATCTATTGGCTAATTACAATTTAGTTTGAGGTATTGTTAGGCAACATTGACACCACCCTAACAATATTATCGAGTCTATATGATATAGTATTTTATTTAAAGTGATTTATATGTTGCGAAGAAGGCCTACGTAAAGAAGAGGTCATGCTTCCGTGAGAATAGATGGGACCAAATTGACAGATGGTCAGCTTATATCGTCTTGGAGTTAATGAAATGGCCAACCCCCATTCCGTCAACAAATTTCATAAATAATTGAAGACTTTGACTATTAACAACTACTCTACTCGTCCTTTATACATTTATTTATAGAACAAAGTCCAACGTACATTTATTCTTTTTAGTTTTATTATCTTAAGACTCTAAGCACATAGCTTTCATGCAAGTACCCTTGACTTGTTCAAAGAAAATGCGTAACCGTATCTTTTAGAGCTTGGATAGACACTAACAAGTGTAGAGTTTGGTGTAATAATATACTTTCAACCTTTCAAGCAAGAGGCTAATATCATTCATGACATCATGTTCCACCAAATTGGATAAATTAAGACTACTTATCATCAAATTCTTGCATTATAAAAATTTATCAAACATAAAGCCAAAATTTATGATGATTATATAGTACTAGGGAAATGACGGTGGGTTGCTGCATGTTATTTGGATATTTGCAAGTGTGTGTGAAAGAGAGTAGTATGTTTTTGACTTTTTTTTGCTCGAGATATGTGATTTTAAGTGGTGTTTTTGAGGTATGTGTATGTTACGGAGTATATATATATTTTTTTTACCAAGTGTAAGTGTGTAACTATGAGTAACATGATCCACGTTACCACGTATTAACCAAGGTGCAATTTGAAGAGATAAGTGGTATTGAAAATATGTGGGTGGTATATTGCAATTGAATTTTTCAGTTTCCGGCCATGTGCATTTTTATTTTGTGTACAATTGAATGAATACTCTTACAAAACATGCGATGAGGAGTAATAAAGTAGATTGATGCACATAGCGAAGTCACTAAAAAAATATTGTCAAATTTACACTTTTTTTTTTCCTTCACATTTTCAAAAAGTGAATCTTTTTATTACGGAGTAGTTTGTTCTAAATAAGGGTTGATTTGCACATCATATTTTTTTTATTCTTTCACCACACCATATGCATTACAGTGTTGTACAGTGTGTTATACAGCTTGTACAAAATAGTGTTTTTATCAAAAAATTTGGTGTTCAAATAAATCCCCGTTCTAAATGTATATATGACCTCATTTTATGTTGTTTTACAACTTTTTTTTTTCTTTTTTTTTTTTTTTTCGCTATCAATTTTTATACATCATTAAATGGTAATAAATTAGTGAAATAGTAAGCATATCTAAAAATGGAAAGAAAAAAAATATGTAAAACAAAATTTTCTAGCGAATCTGTGGATAAAAAAATTGATTAAACTAATATTTACAGGTACGGGGATATATGACTTTGAGATACAACATATAGATGCTTAGGCCTTAGCTAAGTGAAAGTTCAAAAATATGTGCTATAGGTCAAAATCGTCGTAGGACATTCCATTTAATTCATTAAAGATAAATTTAAAATAATATTATTTTATTATTTTTATTGATTATTTATACAAAAGTCAATATGACTATATATGAGGTCATATATTTAGAAAACATCTAGAAATAAACACGTACAACTTTTTAAGCCGATTTATATTACGTGATACTTTTATGAAATTATGATTAAATTAACAGCACTAGTTGTAAAATGTTTTGCTTACAAAAGTTCGAAGTCGATTTGTTTAAAGTTTAAACCTTTGAAGCATTCAACATTGGTTTGTAGAAATATCTTGTTGAAAGTAAATAGTCCGTACAAGGTACAAATAATGACGCATAAAATTAAAGTGAGTGCATTCAAGAAGTTAACAGATCTAAATATGTCAGAAAAGTTCTTCATAATCTATCAAAATGTCACTACATAGCAAAACACAATCTTTCCTGCATAAAGTACAGCTTCTCATTGCATCTAAAAAAAACATTTTCCTAAAAACAAACTATTCTACCAAATGAAAAAACATAACAACAACAAAAAAAACATCTTATTACAATTACAATTAGATAGATGATTCAAGTGTCGGAAAGCTAGAAAAAGAGTAGAAGTCATTTCCAACACTGCCTTCATTCGACATATACATCGACTGAGGTTGCGAAAAACCCGTTGTAACTGCCTCGGAATGTGTATTATTATTATTGTTGTTTTGATGGTCTAGCAAATAAGCAGAAGTGTCCAACGTAGGTAACAGACCCTGTAACCTATTAAAAAAAGGTTGGCGGACAGGTTCCGGTTTCATAACATTTGAAACCGGGACGTGTCCGCTTCCTTCAAATTTAACTCCTGTCACCTGCTGTACCATCTGCCTAAAATTCGCTGGATCAGCTTGTATAAAAGTTGTCATAGACTTTTTAGAAGCACGTGACTTCCTTTTCTTAGCCGAAACGCCGAGATGAGCGCCAGAACTCACTCGCCGTTTAGATCCTGGTGTTTCGGGTTCTGAACCAGAACCCGAAACACTGCCTGTCACAGTGGAGACTGAGGCTGGTGTATTAGAATAATCTAGGTTTTGCAACATGGGTTCGGGTTGATTGAAAAGGGATTGTTGTAAGGCTTTAGTTAAAACGGATTCGGTTTCTCTAGCGAAAGCATCAGTAGGGTACCATGAGTCAGTGAGATTGGATCTAAACATCCATGGTTCAATTGTATTAGAAGAAGCCATTGAAATTGTTTTATTTTGTTGTTGTTGTAGTAGTATTGAGAATGGAATGAGAGTGTTTTAGTATCGTAGCATTTGGGTTGAAAATGGGAATGATTTGTAGAGAAAAATGTTAAGGGGATATATATATAACGTGGTGAGAAAAGAGAAACGCGTTTACTCAGAACACGCGTCAAATCTTTCGTCACTCTGTATGTATCTATCAACTTCTACCTACTATTAAAAAAATAATATATACAGCATCTTACCTCCTAATAAAAAACTTAAACTGACCTCTTTCTTTGGATTATTTTCAAAATTGCCACCTTCTTCTCCTACATATATTTTTGCGTAACATTATCCATATAACGTGAATGATCTTATGTCTTGTTAATGGTATCTTATGCTGATAATTTTAGTTTTATTAATTATCTTAGGTGATTGATTTTACTTGATGTCAACAGTTTTATAAAAGTTAAGCTCAAGACGAGTTATGAGGCGCGGAGAACATACTCGTTATAGCTAACTTGATACCGGCATGACAAAAACGCGAGTCAAGGAAGGGTGCGGTGCCCCCTTGCGAAGGTCAAAGGGCAGCACCCTTTGCGGGGTTAAGCGGCAAAGCCTGCCACAAAACCGAAACGGTTTTTACTAATTGTTGTTAACAATTTTCCCGCCAAAACACAACAGACTTGTCTTTTTGTCAACCAAGGCAATGGTTGGTAAGTAATCGAAAATAATTGTTTTGGTTAGTGGTTATAAGCACAATCCTAGTCTCATTTCAACTGCTAATCTGTCTTATCCAACTAACAATTTCGTGAACCCGAGGCATATAGGGTCGAAGTACTTTAAGCTGAAAGTGATTACACGATTCAGATTGAAATCGAAATTATAACCCATTCACACACCAGTATATTTCCTACAAAGATTAAAGTATTTTCTGGTTTTAATCATGGGTGATGTTTACGTAATGTACGTATTGAGGGTATGGGGTGGTCGGTCGTTTGGTTTCCCACGTTCAGTAAGGACCCCAAAGTGTGATCGGAATCACAAGTTGGGGTAACGCTCATGAGTTGACATGATTTGTTTGTGTCAATTACCAGAAAGGATAATCAACTTGAGTGTAGAGTTCCCATGGCGGGCTGGGAAGTGTTGTTTGAGGTTAGTCTGTATTGGCTTGGACCATTTCAAGGGAAAGGTATAGTATTTATAGGAAATCCTTTAGGGTTGTAAAGAACTCGTAAAGGAAATCTGATGGTCCACGTGGTAGCCATCGATCGAAGGAGTGAGGAGAGAACACGATGCTTGTCCTGACGACCCTGGCGAGATTGCTAGGCGTACCACTTGTCAGGTAAGTTTTATTCTGAGGTTTCCTAGGAAAGTGTTTCCCGGTCCCCTTGTCAGACTTTAGCCTTTTAGGGCTCCTGTTTGGGCTGAGTTTATAGTGTATGGGGGATACGTGTGATGGGGTCTTAAATTTATAGTACTCGTCTACCCTATGATCTACACATATACTAATGGCCAGTATACCCCGGTCTTATGCAGTGATATGGTCAACCTCTATACAACCTCTATGTGATTTGTTTATGCTAACAATCCCACGAATTGGCATTTAGGCGCCTATTGGTGCAAACAATAAACTTCTAACTAACATTATTTAAGTTTCTACTCTTTTTTATGAGGTGATATGGTCAACCTCTATACAGCCGAGAGGTCGTCAATCTCTCGATCTGATAATGCTCTAAATATACATATTTATAGCCTCACTATTATACTATTTATCTGTATATTTATATATAATATTTATCTTTTTGGTACTTAGTCAAGGATAATTGGTTGAAGGAGCAATATGTCAAGATAGCTTGAAAGTACGATAAATATCGGTTAAGGCCATCAAGAGCAAGGACTAGAGTTGCAAAATATGGAAAAAGACCCATGTGCGGCGGTTTTAGTAGCCAAGTGCGACGTACTTATTGAGCGGGCAAATAGCATTTAATTCAAATAGAAGTACGGTGCACATTTCATATTGTGCGCGCACTTTCATGTCAGTTACAGGTTATCAACTTTATGAGAGGCATTCATTGAGAGTTTGATCATATGCTTTGCAATCACTTCTTAGGAGTTATACTACGTCCCTAGAGCTTATTTAACAGAGCCTTGCATCAGTGGAGAAGACACACAACACAAGAAGGAGAACCAAAATAGCTAGATTGAACTAACATCAAGTTCAATCTACTTGAACCATTTTCACCAAATTATCCAACTTGAATGATTGTGGAAGCTATTTTTTAGGTTCCTTAGCTGCTGTGATAGGGTGCTAAGGAGAAGGAATTATAGTTTGGGTTATAATATAGTTTTTGACTGGGAAACCTAGTGTTATTCACATATTTAATGTGGATAATTGTAAACACACTAAGTTTTACAATCCTCCTAGGAAGAGTAACTAACAGTTGTAGCGTAGTATAGGTAAGACACGGAGGATTGATCGTTCTCTAGGAGAATAGTTTGAGTAGGCTCGAAATGTATGACGAATTAAGTATAAGGATTGAAGGATGATTATTTTAGTATTTTTTATATTTTTTAGAAAGCAAATTAAAATCTCGGCGTTTGAAGAGTTAGGGATTTTATAACGAATAAATAAAATTAAATTTAACTAAATACGCGAAAAAGTAAGTTGATAAGAACTCGTATGATAGGTAAAGTGTATTTACTTAGAAACTCTTTATTCCCTAGTTATATCCTATTGATTAGTGAAATTGTCACATCCTTGTTTTAATTAGCGCGTGTATTCCTTATTACCAATCGCTAGGGGTCATCAATCCCTAACACTATGAAATTTGTACTCGTTGGGAACTAACCAAGTCAGCGAACGCAATTCACGCATTAAATACCACGTATCAACTAGCTATCCTATGTAGTGGGGCGTTTAGTTGGACGTTCAAGCTAGTATGCTAAGATAAATACAGTTTTCCTACTCCTAACGCAACAACAACTAATTAAACAAGAGATGACAATCAATAATCAATAACTTGGTTTCATTCAATCTTAAGTAAACACTAATAAATTTAGCCTAGCACGTTAAATAGAAGAGAAGATAAACAAATAATCACATAACATAAATACAAATTGTAATGATTAAAGAATGAATAACTTATCTTCAATAAAACATGGAAGTTAAGGGGGCTAAAAACCCTACAAAAGCTGTTGAAATTTGTTCACCAAGTGATCTCTCCAAGATGTTACTCACTCAATGATTACAAGATGATAATCTAATGATATAAGTCTTCTAAGCTGCTGGAAAAACACCTACCCTAACCAAAGAATCGGACTTAGGGTTTAGGGCTTACAAAAAGTGAAGTTTTGAGGTTCTATTTATAGGCTGATGATCTGTCGCATCGAAATGACGTCGTTAGCTCTAAGGAGTGACAGAGTCATAACCCCTTTTTCACCAAGTTGTAGATCATTTCGTCCCGATTGCATGAACTTTTGAATCACCTAAATTCAAGTTCGTATGCAAAAGATTTGGCCAAAACAGTATCATGTACTTCGCGAGCAAGTTGTGATATTATTAATCAGCTTGTGACGGTGTCACTTGCAAGTTGTGACGTCGTCAACCTTCATAGTTTTGGTCTTGACGTCGTCAGTGGTAGGCCGTCTCCCGAGCCTGAACCGTTACTTGCAAAATCTAAAACTTCAAAATCTTCATTAATCTTCAAGTGACAGCGTCACATAGTGCTTGTGACGCCGTAACAGCTCCTTTTCTATGACGTTTTTTCCGATGTTGTCATTTTCTTCGTCTTCTCGTCCAATCGAGCCCAAAATGTGTTATTCTTTAGCATTTGCTTCCCAAGTACTTAAAACTCAAATATAAATGATTTAGGGCAATAATTGATCGAATATGTAAGGATTTAGAGGCTAAATGACCCCTTAGAAATGTATAAAATTTCACCTCATCAAACATCACTACACTTGGGATTCGCTTATCCTCAAGCAAATGTGCTTTTATCCTAATCAATTTACAAGTTATGGGGCATTTAGCATTAGTTTAAATATAATTTACAACACAACTTATGCTACAATAGTCAAAACAAGTACGAAAATTATATACTAGCTCATCACATAAAGTGTTTGGATTCTCTCATCTCTTGGGTGTATAGGTTATATAACATGTATGGAAATGGAAAAATAAACTCTCTTTACCTGTCATAGCACATACATTACCATAGGCTTGATAAAGGATCGAACCTCCACCGCTTTGGCGTAAGTACCTAGGATAAACTATCAAAGATGGCTTTTAAAGAGTTGTAACGTTAGGTGTAAGGGTAAAGAAAACATGGTTTTGTGGATACAGGGAATTTACTGGTGGCAAGTTAATCATCTAAGTTAGTTACATGTACAAAATGGCGTTGCTAAGCCAAGACTCGAAACACTAACTCTAACTCTTTTTGTGTTTTTCTTGACTTAAACAAAAGCAAGATGACATTTCGTATTTTTTTTTCCGCTTACACTTTTATCCTGCCATCTTTTGATATGCTAAACATAAATAACTTTGTATTTATAACTGCATCCCTACACTTGCATTTTTTCATAAAAATAAACTAACGACCCGAATTGCGAGGATCAAAACACGTGAAGTACTTAAAACAGTGTTGCAAAAATCGGCTGAATCGGCCGATTAATCGGTAATCAGCCCAGGACCTTGGAGAGAATTCCACGGAAATCGGCCGAGTCAAGAAAATCGGCCGATTAATCGGTAAAAAATCGCTAATCGGCCCCGGACCGCCTCAGTACCGATTCACGAATATGAGGGAAATAATTTGACTTTCTTCCCCATTACTCCATAACAGATAGTACTAAATCCATGAGTCTCAATCATCCCAAAACTGTATTTACAAGATATGACTCGACTTAGAATCCATGTAATCAACTAGATAATTAACTAAGGGTTTAACGTATATGTTGTTCCAATAATGCACTAAAGATGAGTGCATACAAGGTAGGCTAAGGCGATTTGGGTGTAACATTTGGGGTGGATTGTAAACAATGCTCTTCATTCATATTTCAGAATCCACTGAAATATCATGAGAACCGCGAAAAGGATAGGCTTAGAGGGGTTCACTAGGGTTATCTTGTACTAAAAATGAGTACATAGAAAGGGGGTGGGGTAATTACTTGACCAATGTAGCCAATGTAATTATAATAAACATGCTTAAAACAAGAGTTATCCTAATGCCTCTTATCATTTAGTCAATCCTAACCACACAAATGTGATCTCACTAGCAATCTCAGAATGCATCACTAAAGCAAGTTCTAGAATCTATATACTACCGGTAAACTCATAAGTATTAAAGGTGAATGCTTTTTCCTAAATATGTAAAGGCGAACCTCACATTTTTGGGTGGAATTTTTCTGTAATAGGGGTTTTGTGCTAGCTATATAACTCCTATCCATGAGACGCTTTATTAAGAATAAAGTTTCACTCATAAATGTCATAAAAAAAATTAAATTTGGTGCTAAAATTACCTTTACAAGTATTTCTTTTGGTTTATTACACATTTACTAAAGAACAAGACAAATAACAATTGTGTGACTGGTTTCTAAGGTATCCCTTTTTACCCTTTCTACACTTAAATTAAACGTTGTCCACAATCTTCTCAAAAAGTAACTAGTACTCCCTTGATTAACTCGGTATGGACGGAGGACAAAGATACAAGGTTAAATCTTCATCCGAGAATAATCAAAAGACCATCATCATCCAATCGAATCCTGTAATAAAAGACAAAACAACAAACCAAAGCATCAAACCGAACAAAGAAGATTCAAACAAGATGTAATTCCAGAATTAGAAATAAAAACAAAATGTAGGTCTAAAAGTTCTGGATCTAAGTAGCCTTTGTAAGATAATAGACACCTTGAATAAATTCAAACTATCTATATGAGAAACTCTAAACAATGTATACTTGATGTTAACGCGGAATATTAACACAAGCAGTAAGAATAACACAGAGAATTACTAACTTTGTATTTTCTATTAAACTTGAAAACTTGGCATTGAACATAATGCCGTAGGGTTCCTTTTATACTATAAGGAAACCCTAATTCTACAAAACGTGTGAAAGGATGCATACATATCTTCTCCTAAGATATCTAACCGTGTGCATATCCTTTCCTATAATATCTCAAAACTATTCTGTTAAACAAAAACAGACTTAACTAGCTACTAACATAAACAGACTTAACTAGGTCTGCCAGAGTTAACTTAGTACTGGCAGAATTAACAATCTACCCGACTTAACTATTACCAGACTTAAGTCTGGTTACAATAATTCCCAATAATCCTCCCCTAACTTGATCTTCATGCTCCATGAACTTCAAGTTTCTTTCTTCAGAAATGTCTTGAGGATTTTGAATGCAAACTCCATGGAATTATTGTTGAACTGCAACTCTTTGTTTGATCTTTGTATCTTTGCAGCAGCTTATATCAGCAAATCTTTTGCACCATCTGATCTTTGCAGCAACATTGACAATTTGTACATCAAACCAAAAAGTTTCATACTATTCTCATTACTTCCAGGTGTGTTAACACCTGTGAGAGGTGAATCATTGAAAATTAATGGATTTGATGTCTCTTTACCAGTTAGCCATTAACTCTGGAGTAGCCAATGTTTTGGTACAAAACCATGGTATATTGATAACCATATGATTTTTAGTAAACCATCAGCTATCAACGGATTTGATTTGTCTCTACCAAAAGCCGTTTGCTTTTGGACTAGCCAATTCTTTGGTGGAATGTAGTCATCACCTTGGTGAATTGATTACCAATTATGGTTTTTCACAGCCTTTACCACAAGCCTTAACCTTGTGGGCTAGTCAACTCTTCACTATCACAAATATGGTGAGTTGAATACCATACAATTTTTGGCAAATTTTGAGCCATAAACGGATTTCAGATATCTTTACCTAGAGCCGTTTGCTCTGGGATTAGCCAGTCTTTATGTGGGTTAGACATGGTGGACTGATAACCATTTGTTGTGTCAGTGCAAAGCACCTTCACCAAGTGTTATCCAATCTCAATTCCATTGGCCCCTAAAAATTCATTCAAACATAGCCAAGGGTTCATAGCAACCAAGCAGAAATTTTAAACCTTTCTATGCCTTTTCAAGGTTGCAGCCATGTCTGCTTCTTCATTCTGAATTCATGCAATCTCAGCCAAACTAGCTTCCTCTTCTCTGAGTTGCTTCTTAGTTTTCTTTGGTTGAGAAGTTGCCTGAAAAATTTGCTTCCCTTCCCTTTGACTAGTACCAGAATGAACTTGATGAGCAGACTTAACCACTGAAGCAGACTTAACTTCTGTTATAGATCTCTTTCTTAACCTTGTCCTTTGCTTGTGACTTTGACTAAGGTTTATAATCAACTCTGTTGCTTCTAATCTTGGAGGACTAACAGTTGTATCCTCAGAGGATTTGCTTTGTGTTGCATGATCCAAATACCCCCTTGTTTGGATGAATTATCTGACTCATCATCCTCATAATCAGTCAAAAGAACTCCTAGCTCTTTCACAAGCTGTTCCATCTTCTTAACTTTCTTATTGGTCTTGGTCAACTCCTGATCCAAGACATTTATTCTTGTATGTAATGTAGGAACCATATAAGATCATCCACAGTCATTGTTGAAGGCTCTTCATGAGCTGAAAGTGGTGATGCAGAGGAGCTGAGTTCAAGAGTATGAACTGGTGTAAACTGAGCCTCAGCTGTAGCTAATGTACCTGCATTAAGGTTAGAGGAAACAAACAACATAGCTGCCAATAATGGCATATCAACCCCTTCAAATCCACTTTTCATATTGCTAAAAACCTTTTCTCTGAGGGGCACAACTTGGTAAGGTATTTTGCTTGCTGTTTCAATATTCAAAACCATTTGCAGAAAACGAGGGTACATTAAAAACTTATGTGTACTTGTCACATTACCCACCATTCCATTAAAAATTAGCTTAGAAAAATTGAAAGTTCTTCCAAGTGAAAGACAGACCATTTCAGAGGCAATTTTGCCCTCAAATTGATCCCATCCTCTACTCTTGGAACTTAAACATTGAAGCAAATGGTGTGCTAATAATCTCCATTGAGGGGAAGATTTCGTTTTAAGAAAGTAAGTGTGTCATCAGTGGGATATCCTATATGTTTCATACCCTCTATAATCAATTTATATGGCAACTTAAAATCCCCTGAAGCATCATTCAAGTGAAGACAACTTCTAATAGATGCTTCAGTGACTGTGTACTCAACATTGTCAATAGTTGCTCTTAATTGTAGGTTCCCATCAGCAAGAGTTTCAGAAGTAACAGTCTTCCAAAACTGTTTGACTAAGGAATCATAGATAGAGGGACTACAAGTTAAGGCATACCTTATATAAGAACCAGTCAAGAAGTCCACTATCTACTCAAAGCCTAAGATTTTGAGTGATTTCTTTAAATAACCAACTTAATTATGCCTATCACTAAATGAGAGTTGAGCCATGTAAGTACTGGTGGATTGAGAAGTTTGATACTGGTGGTTAAACAGAGTAAGTTTGATCAAGATCTAAGAATTTTACTTGTTGTTGAAAAGTGAAAGTAAATAATGAACAAAGATGAAAAATTAATCAACTTGTATTTATATATACCACTTGGCGCCGAAAAAATAGTAACGGTACTATTTAAACAGTAAAAGTCATTATGCGTATGATCAGACTTAACGGTAAAAAATTAATTGCTGATTAACACTACCAGACTTAAAAATAGTCAACCAGTATTAATATTTTCTCACCAGACTTAACTAATGGTCAACCATTTATCAAAAACTTACAACCCAGAGATAGAATCAAAATTTCAATTTGGCTTCAATCCATGCATTTCCTGAAAAGATTAGTCGAAAACCAAACAAAATACAACCATATAGATGCAACCAGAATTAACACCAACTAATCTACCAGTATTAACTCTAAGTCACCAGATTTAACTACTACTTAAACTACAAAGTACTTGTACCAAATTACAAACTATACATTTAACCTCCCCTTAAATGTAGCTACGGGTTTATCATACCAATATTAACCACTAAGTAGTTAAACCTTGGTCCATCAAAGCCTTTTGTTAACAAATCAGCTACATTGAAGCCAGTGTGAATCTTTTCCACTCTAATCAGTTTCTTTTCAAAGCTATCTCTTATAAAGTGATGCCTGATTTCTATGTGTTTAGTTTTAGAGTGATACACTGGATTCTTTATAATGAAAATTGTGCTCTCATTATCAATGAAGATTTTAGTATTCATGAAATTCAAACCATAATCCAGCATTTGATTTTGAATCCATAATACCTGACCACAACAATTTGCAGCAGCTACATACTCAGCTTCAGTAGTAGAGGTAGCTACTATGGTTTGCTTCTTGCATTGCCATGAAATCAACCTCCTGCCAAGAAATTGACAACCACCAGTTGTGGACTTCCTATCAAGACTTGCTCCAGCATAATCACTATCTGAATAAGCTTCCAGGTTAAATGATGACTCTCTAGGATACCAGAGGCCCAGATTGGGTTTTGCCCTTAAGGTATCTAAAGATTCTCTTCACAGCATGAAGATGTGAAGTCTTGGGGGTAACCTGAAAACGAGAACAAGCACATACAGCAAACATAGTGTCTAGCCTAGAGGCTGTTAGATACATAAGAGAACCTATCATGGATCTGTATAAATGAACATCTACATCGTCAACATCTTCATCTTTTGTCAGAGGCACCTTGTTCTCAATTGGTGTGATTGTTGTTTTCACATTAGTAAAGTCAAACTTCTTCAGCATGTCAGCTACATATTTGTCTTGAGAGATAAAAAGTCCATCTGACTTTTGTTTGACTTGTAATCCAAGGAAGAATGTGAATTCACCCATTGAACTCATCTAAAACTTGCCTTTCATCAAAGCTTCAAAATCTTCACACCAAAACCTTTTTGTGGAGCCAAAAATGATATCATCAACATAAACCTGCACAAGTATGATATCCTTCTTGTCCTTCTTAATGAACAAGGTTTTGTCAATCACCCCCTTTCACTAGCCATTTTCTTTAAGAAATGAGGAGAGTGTGGCATACCAAGCTCTAGGAGCTTGATGTAAGCCATAAAGGGCTTTGATCACCTTGTAAAATTTCTTAGGATAAGCAGGATCAACAAAACCAGGAGGCTGGTGAACATACACCTCTTCAGTAATAGTGCCATATTGAAAAGCACTTTTGACATCCATTTGATACACAATGAATCCCATGTAGGATGCATAGGCCAAAAATAATCTAATGGATTCAATCCTAGCCACATGAGCAAAAACCTCATCATAGTCTATACCTTCCTCTTGCCTATATCCTTGAGCCACCAATCTAGCTTTGTTTCTGACTACTACTCCTCTTTCATCCTTTTTGTTTCTGAAAACCCACTTTGTGCCAATGACTTTAGCTCCATTTGGTAGATCTACAAGAACCCAAACTTTTTGCAATTTAAACTGTAGCAACTCTTCTTGCATAGCTTCAACCCAGCTCTCATCCTCCAAAGCATCAGAAACCTTGGTTGGTTCCTTTTGAGAGAGAAAACATGCAAAGAAACAATGTTGTTGATCTTTGTGATTGTTCCTTTGCTGTTTCTTGATAAAGCTGATAAGTGCATGAGCTGCTAGTTGTTGCTGTACTTGTTTTCTTATCTGAACAGCTGACTTAGGATCGCCAATGATTTGACTTTTTGGATAAGTATTGTGAATCCTAAGTGTAGGAACAGGACTCACATCAACTTCTGTTGGTAAGTTGTTGAAATCAGTGATCACACCTTCTTCATCATAAGAAGCTTCAGTAAAGAGTCCATCATCAGGCACATCACAAATATCAGGCTCTGGTATGACTGGGTCATTAAGATCAGCATGTGAAGTGGGATCAAGCTTTTCAGGTTCACTGCCAGTATTAACAGAGTTAGTACTTGTAGCATTGCTTTCAAGTACTGTTCCCAAATGCTTTTGAGCAAGATCATCCACTTCTTTTCTGAAAGCTTGAGTATCATCTGAAACATCTTTGGGAGAAGCCTCTTGGGCTTGTACTTCAGACTCCTTCTCCTTGACTGGTGTGGGAGGTTTCTTTGTTCCATTTGTATTTGCACAATGCTTAACAGTTGTAGGTATAACAATAAGCTCCTCTGTTGCCTCTTCTTCCTCATTTGCATTAGAAGAATTTGTAGTACCTGCATTGTTAGTTTCTTCTATGGAACCTGCATTAGGGTTAGCTTGATTCTCCAAAAAGACTGGAATATAATTCATAGAGTCAGTTAGATAATCAATATCAAACATCCACCTATAACCTACTCCTTGCACATTAGGTTTCTCCTCAAGAAAGTCAACATGGAGATTTTCCACTACCCTTTTTGTCACAAAATTATATACCCTATAGGCTTTACTATTTAGTGAATATCCAACTAAGAAACCTTCATCAGACTTGCCATCAAACTTTCCAAGAGCATTAAGAGTATCTAGAATAGTAACATGACACCCAAATGGTCTTATGTAGCTCATAATTGGTTTTTGGCCAAATAATGGCTCATATGGAGTCTTATTCTGAGGTTTAGTTACCCTTACCCTGTTAAAAACATAACAAGCAGTATTAACTGCTTCAGCCGAGAAAGGGGTTGGTAAAAGTGAATCTGCAAGCATGGTCCTAGCAGCGTCAATTAGGGTCCTGTTCATTCTCTCAGCAACTCCATTTAGTTGTGGAGTTCTAGCATTACTGTACTCTTGTTTTATGCCTTTGTGTCCACAGAATTCAAGCATACTTCTATTTTTAAACTCAGTCCCAATATCTGATCTAATAATCTTAACTTTATGGTCAAGCTGATTTTCAATCTGTCTAATGAAAGCTTGAATAATGCCAGGAGTTTCATCCTTGGAAGACAAAGAGAATACCCAACAAAACCTGGTACAATCATCAGTGATAACAAGACAGTACTGAGCATGATTAATGCTCTAATACCACTTGTAGGTCCAAAAGTTCTGAATTGTTTATATTAATCATCAGGGAAGATAACACAGATACTGTTTATATTAACTTTCCAGGTGTACTGAATGATTTGACCAGGGATGATCTTAAGGAGCTGCACAGGTTGGTGATGCAAAAGTATGGAGACATCAAACCTAAAGAAGAGTTTGAAAGAGTACTATGGGGGGATCTAAAAACAATAAAATCATAATATCCTTTCCTATTATAGTTAAGTCTGCTTCTTCGTTCTGGCTTTTTTTATTGCCGTAGAATTCCTTTTATACTATAAGAAAGCCCTAATTCTACAAAACGTGTGAAAGGATGCATACATATCTTCTCTTAAGATATCTAACCGTGTGCATATTCTTTCCTATAATATCTCAAAACTATTCTGTTAAACAAAAACAGACTTAACTATCTACCCGACTTAACTATTACCATACTTAAGTCTGGTTACAATAATTCCCAACAATCCTCCCCTAACTTGATCTTCATGCTCCATGAACTTCAAGTTTCTTTCTTCAGAAATGTCTTGAGGATTTTGAATGCAAACTCCTTGGAGTTATTGTTGAACTGCAACTATTTGTTTGATCTTTGTATCTTTGCAGCAACATTGACAATTTGTACATCAAACCAAAAATTTTCATGATATTCTCATCACTTCTAGGTGTGTTAACACCTGTGAGAGGTGAATCATTGAAAATTAGTGGATTTGATGTCTCTTTACCAGTTAGCCATTAACTCTGGAGTAGCCAATGTTTTAGTACAAAACCATGGTACATTGATAACCATATGAGTTTTAGCAAACTGTAGGTCCAAAAGTTCTGGATCTAAGTAGCCTTTGTAAGATAATAAACACCTTGAATAATTCCAAACTATCTATATGAGAAACTCTAAACAATGTATACTTGATGTTAACGCGGAATATTAACACAAGCAGTAAAAATAACACAGAGAATTACTAACTTTGTATTTTCTATTAAACTTGAAAACTTGGCATTGAACATAATGCCGTAGGGTTCCTTTTATACTATAAGGAAACCCTAATTCTACAAAATGTGTGAAATGATGCATACATATCTTCTCCTAAGATACCTAACCGTGTGCATATCCTTTCCTATAATATCTCAAAACTATTTTGTTAAACAAAAACAGACTTAACCAGCTACTAACATAAACAGACTTAACTAGGTCTACCAGACTTAACTTAGTACTGGCAAAAGAGGAAATAGGTTTAAATAGTTGTAGTTATAACCTTTTTCTAAGTTCTAGGGAGTTTCCTAGTGTTGATGATCCGGAGCCTCAACCTTTACTCAACTTTCCATCCTTACATTTACATCAAGGAAGCAAAAGAGGAACCGACCCACCCATCAACCTATATAGTACGGGTAGTTTTAGGATGAAGGAAGTAGATACTTTGACAATTCACACACCCCATTCACCTCACGTGGCATACTTCCAACAAAATAGTGTGTCTCGTTACTATCACTCGCACTTAATCCTAAGTGTAGGGAAAACCTCCTTTTTATTTGTTAAACAAGGGTAGAGTCAGATTCGTGACTTGAACAAAAATTAAGCGCCTCTCGGGAGGTAACCCAGACATATTTTACTTACTTGCTTTATTTGATTTTTGCTTTTGGTTTTAGGATGTTTGTGTGCTAGTATTTGATTATGAATTGTTGCTTGATTAATTTGTATGCAATTATGCTTTCTTTTGCTTTTGACTTCGTCTCATTGGTGATTAGAAGTACTTTGCATGAAATAAGTGTAGGGAAGATCATATGTGGTTACTAAGAACCTAATAGATTATCTGATGATTTATAGTTTAAATTCTTGGAATGTTTGTTTGTTTTATTTGTCTTTGTATGTCAATACTTGTGGATATGTTTTATGAGTTTCTGCATGAAAAGTGACATTAGAAAACAATATTTTTTAGTAAAATTTTCCAGGAAAAAAATGAAACAAATATGTCAGGTTATTCTGACGGCGTCACGTTTTACACTTCACGGCGTCAACTACTGTAGCACATTCTACAAGTATTTGTATTCACGTTTTACACTCCAGGAAAAATTAACTTTTGAAAAGTTTCCAGAATATCTTAAATATCCAATTTTCCTGCATGTTATTTGTATTTACATTCTACAAGTATCCTATCCTTTAATTGTTTTATTTTGTGTTGGCAATTTAGAATTTGATAATGTGTCTTTTGTGATATTACAAGTGGTATCATGGATGCTAGACCTCTTGTCTTAATGGATCTGCAAAGGTAAGTTCATTGAAGATAACACAAGTGGTATTAGTTTTCTCATATAGATAGTTATACTCATGATTAATGAAAGTTTCAATCAGTTTTCTCATATAGATATTACATTTTTTTGAACAAACAGAGAAAATAGAAAGACCAATAACCATGGATGTTGGACCTCTTGTCTTAATGGATCTGCTATGGTAAGTTCATTGAAGTTTTTCCTTTCTTTTTAAGGCTTTTGTTATACTCCCTCCGTCCCAAAATTATTGTCCCCCAACAAAAAACACACAGTTTAAGAAAAGTACATTTATTATAGCTTTCTCTTTCTTACTTTTTGACAGAATGACAATTTTGCCATTGGGTAATTAATTAAAGTCTTCTTTAAAGTATGTAATAATAATTCTAAACAAGGGTAATTTAGTAAACTTGGTTAAACTTTCTTATCTATTTTTAGTAGCGGACAATTAAATTGGGACATCCCAAAAAGGAAACGTGGACAATAAAATTGGGACGAAGGGAGTAATTTTTTGTTCATTTTGGCAGGTGTGATCCCACAGAAAGTAACAACATTGAAGCACTGAGATCAAACGCTAGGGGACTTGGTCTCGCCACTTTTGGGGTATGTGATGCGTGTTGTATCACGTGTAGTATAGAGGTTGTGGAAAACTAGAAGGGGGGTTGAATAGTTTACCGGTTTTTCATTTAATTATCTTTTGAAACTTTACTTATAATCAAAGATCTAAACCAAATACAATATGTAATATGCAAAGATAAAGAAAGAAACGATCAAACCACAACACGAGTGTTTATCGTGGTTCGGCTACAAGGACTCTTTTTCCTTGCCCTACTCCACGCCCCGAGTATCCAACTCGAGAGTTTCTTTCACTAGTCAACAAGCTCCTTTCACCGGCGGAGAAAACCTTACACGTCGCTTACACAAGATTTCCGACACAAAGCTAGATGTCGAGTTCTTTTACAAGGGTACAACCACTCCCGTCACACTATGTATTTTAAGGCCTAAAATACTAACCGATCACAACTTGAATAAACACAATCAAATGAAGTATAAATTACACGAAGTCTATACAATGCTAAGCTAACAAGTCTTGCAACGTTGTGTTGAATACTTGTAACTTTGATATGAACTTGTGAACTTCTTTTGCTACAAGAGAGCTTCACACAAAATGAAAATGTTAATGGGTTAGATGAATGATGTATGTGTAAGCATGTAATGAAAAGTGATAGAGATTTTCTTGCAAGTAACTTGGTATTTATACCCAAACCAACCAGACCTCTGGCGGAACCGGCGGAACCAAAACAAGGGTTCCGCCCTTGTATCCCCAGGGTTCCGCCAGGTCTGACAGTCAAACCTTACAAGAAATCTTTCCATATCTAGCAAGGTCACATCAAGTTATTTCTAGTCAAACACACATTGAATTAACTTGGAATCCTTCCAAAATGTGTAAGTGGTATTATGGAAAGTCAAACACACAATCTTTCCATAAATGCACATGATGTGATGTAACACTTTCTTTATTAAGAAATATGAAAGTGTTATGTCTGCTATAAAATGTAAAATGTAAATGTAGCAAATGAAGTCTAGTTATGCAAGACTTAAACTATAATCATGTTTTACTTAAAACAAAAGTTTACACTTTGTCGTTAACAAAACTTAGCAAAGATCGTAAAATATAAATAACGTTTTTAGGCGATATTTGTATTAACAATCTCCCCCTTTTTGTTGATGACAAAACATAAACTTTGTTTGTAAGTAAATCACTAATTTTAGTGTTAAGTCTTTAAAAGTTTTCTATTTAAACTTGTTTTACTTAATTGATGAAAATCATTTTAAGTTTAAAAGTTTAGATGTACTTTGTCCCCCTTTTTGTCGAAACAAAAAGAAGAGTTGCGAAGCGGAATGATGCAAGTGCTCCCCCTTGGACAATACTCCCCCTAAAAGGAGTGCCAAGTTTTGAAACATGGATTTTGAGCCTACAACAAAAGAGTTAGTTGACGTTGATGGCACACGATAAAACGTCTAGCCATAGCATAATATGATATTATAATTAAGTACAATCACAAGTCATATAGAATCAACCAACAATTCAAACAAAATAGTAGAAAAGATGTCATTCCAAGTAAAATTTGACTTTTCAAAAGTCAAAGACAAGAAATGAAAAATTCTATCCTACTAAAAAAATAAAAGGAAAAGAGAAAAATAACTAAGAAAATAAAAATCCTACTACTATAAATGTAAGTTTCCCTACATTTTCTTAAGCGGGGCAAAAGGCCTCCAAACATGCTCTAGGATTGGTTTGGGTGATAGAGAGCATCCAAACGCTCAAGAATGTGTTTTAGAGCAAAGCGGGTTTCATCATGGACTTGGTGAAGCAACATCTTGATGCTTTCACCCATTTTGACCATATGCTCACATTGTGAGCAACCATGATGAGGAGTGTGTGGTAATGGGTCATTTGATGATGACGGTGGTGGTGGGTTGTTGTTGGTTGCTTGAGTGGAAGATGAGTTTGGAATTGAGTCAAGCAAGGTGGTTTGGAATTCCATTGCTTGATGAAGGTGATTTTCTACCATCCTCTCAATTTCCTCATAAGAGGGAAAGATGGACTCAAAGGAATGGGATTGGTGGTTTGGTTGAGTTGGATGATCATGGAGTTCAAAGTTGGTTCTCCATATAGAGGACCATGAATGTCTTTGAAGAGTGGGTGAAACAACAATGGTTTTGGTTGATTGAAAGCTTGTTGTTGTGGTGGATTTTGATCAAAAGGCACATTGGGCTCAAACAATGGTCTTTGTTTTTCATTTGTTACTCGTTCAAGAGAATCAAACAAGTGCAAAGGAGGTGGATTGGTGGATCTTGGTGGAAGATCCTCAAAATCTTCTACAAATGGATATGGTGATGATGGTGGAGACCCAAATAGCTCCATTGGTTCAAGTTAATGTAGGTGGTGATGGAGGCTTGGATGGTTGGGTTGGTGCGGGTGGTGGACTTGGATCAACAGGTATTTTTGTTGGTGGTGGAGTAGTGAGCTCATTGGTTTGTTTGGGTGATGGAGTGGGAGTTGCAAGGTTTAGCAAGTGTTCACTTTTGATGGGTGATGAGAATTCATCCGAAGATGAGGAACTTAGGTTGATTGTGTTGTGAGAGCAAAATGGTTTTACACTTATACGTGCGGTTCTCCGAATGGGTCGGGATGGTTGAGAGGTTGTTGTTGACTTTGTCATTGTCTTAGTTGTGGTTTAGAAGTTTAGGATTAGAGATTTTGATGGTGATGGTGTGATTTGAAGTGTTGCAAGATGGTCAAATTTATAGAGTGGAAGAGATGTTGGAAGGGGTGTTTGGATTTGATGTTCTACCATACAAATGTTGAGGTTTCTAATGATTTGGGTGAGTTATACATGTTGTCAAATCAATTAGAAGTCAATCCAATGAAGGTGGTGGAGTAAGAAGACAAAGATTTGCACTAAATGCTTAGTGGTCATGTCAAATTGGTTGGAAGAATATGTTCCACGGATTGCAAGGAACCTTTGGGAGGGTTCCTTCCCTTATGGATGAGGGTTCCTTGAGTTTGTTATGGTAAATTTTGATTTTTGGCGGGAAATGGTTTCCTATGTGTTTTAGAGGCTGAGAGTGACCCTAGTATGCTTAAAAACTAATGTGAAATGAGTTTCTATCTAAAAAGGATGGTTTGGTGTTGTGTGGAATTTCAAATTTTGAAAATGTCAAGAAAAAAATCTGCAGGCTACTGGCGGAACCCTGCGACATCAAGGGCGGAACCCTTGTGAGGGTTCCGTCTGATCCGTTGGGCCAAAACTGGGTTACCCATATTTTTAGACAGGCGGAACCCTGTTGAAGGTTCCGCCGGTTCCGCCAGACCCCAAAAAGTTGACAGTCCGCAATTTTGAACGTCAAGACAATTTTCAATTTTTTCGAAAACTCCTAAAAATAAAAATTTATCACATATCTGATTAGGAAATGCAAAAAATGGACATGTAAACACTCATACCATTGGACTTTGACCGGGGGCTAGCGAATTTCACTATACTTAGTGAAATTTTTCATAATCTTGAAAATTTGACAACATGCCAAATGTTGTCGTCCTACATCATTGTTAGTTCATACATGTTCTAAACATAGTTAAATATCCCTACAAACATATAAATCCATAACACAAATTGTTTAACAACCAAATTGTTCAAATATCACGTTGTGCCAAACACACCTTCCCACACGCTCTCATTAACGATCCACCTTCTTGTTGAGCTTGCCAAGGAACCTCCCACGACATTTGAACATCCCATTTGTTTGCTTGAACTCCACCGACTCATTAGGAATAGTTGGAAGTTGTGAAAGGTATTCTAGAGGTGGGAGCCTAGAGTTGGGTAAGCTGTCATCTTCGCTCATTGAAGATGATGATGAGGAAGTATGGGGATGAGGGCGTTTCCCTTGGGTTTTGTAGACTCTCTTATCACTAAGCGGGACAAATGTGTGTGGGATGAGAGAGTAGTCTAGGCGAAGACCTCTAGGAGTAGGAGGAATGGGAGCAATGTGCCTAAAGAGACGGGTCAAGAGCATTCCATATGGCATAGCCGTTGTGCCTTGCATGGGAATGTCGGCCATTCTTTTGGCCATGTAGTAGGCTAGGTTGAAGGGTTGCCTAATGGACAAGGAGTAGAGCATGTAGCAAAGGCAAACATTGATATGATCCCGGTTTCCTATGGTGCTAATGACATTGGCTCTAAGGAGTTTCTCCCATTTCTTGAATTGGGGCTTGAGTTCATTGAGTTCCATACCATATGGGTCCTTGTTGACCTCATTCCCGGTTCGTGTTCTCTTAGTGGTGGAGGTCCTAATGAATAGGTGGTCATGAAGTTCATCTTTTGACACAAGAGGTGTATCATAGGGATGAATGCGGTCCATGAGTGTGTCAAGAGTTGAGAGGGAATGTTTGTTGGTGTAGATGCAAGTACCACAGTTTGGAACACCTAGGATTTGAGCAAATTCATTGAGGGTGAAGGAGTATTGGTGACTACTAGCCATGAAGTTTATAGACATAAGACCATACTCATTGGTAGAAAGGGTGACGGATGCATAGAATTCTAAAATGAACCTAGGACAAATAGGCTCGTCGATTTCTAAGAGACAATCAAAGTTGATGGTAGCAAGTTCCGCGAGGATGTTTGTACCGACTAGGAAGGATGGGTCAATGGTTCTACCCTCGTGGACATAACGCTTTTCTAGGGCTTTGAAAATGTTGATTTGGGCTTCGGTAAGACCTTTGGTTTTGTGATGTTTGGGTAGGTACTTAATGGTGTCCTTGTGGTCGTAATGAGTCACGGGAGGCATGATGATTCCTAGAAAAATAAAATTTCACATTTTAGTCTTAAGTTAGCGACTATTGCAATGTGGATGTTCTAGTGTGTGCCTATATGAAAACAATGTGGAGGTGCGGTTATCTTGACTCATTTTGATGCTTAAAACGTTTTATAATGCAAGTTTTGTTATAAAACAAAAGATAACCCAAACGCTCCTAATTCAATGTAGCTTCGTTTGAATGTACCCGAAAATACATATTAGTTATGTATTCCCTTTAGCATTCAAGAGACATTATGCAAGTGATGTTCTTAAACATAACGTTTTTATTTTGTATTCACAATGTGAGACGAAAAAAATTTGTCCTATTTGTGAGATTTTTTTTTTGCAAACATTTGACATGGGGTGTTTTAGCAAACATGTTTATAGCTAATAAGAATGCAATTCCTAACTATGGGGAACATGATTAGTTTTGTTAAACACCTAATTTTCTGCATGAATTACTCAAGTTAATGCATAACCCCAAGTTTTTGTTTTTTTGTGCAAAAATAGAAGATCAGGAGTGTAATCATGTTTAGAATACTTACAATGATGATTGGTGAGCAATGTGTATAAAGGAAAGACCAAAATTTCGTAGGTGTGGATGAGTGGTGAAGTGAATAGTAGCAGTTTAGAAGTGGTGGTATGAAATAATGGGTGTTTGGTTCAATATAAACTAAGAAAAAGTTTCTGCAGGTCGGCGGATACGGCGGAACCAAATAGGGGGTTCCGTCCGTTGTGTCGTAGGGTTCCGCCGAGTCTGCTAAGAAAAAAAAATTTATTGATTTGTTTTGATTTTTGTGAATTTTGTCTAATGTTCAGAACTACAATGTAGGTTCCATGAGTCCTAAGCCTAGTCTAAGAAGGTTAAATGGTTCTCGTTTAAGGGGTTTTGTGAGAATGTCGGCTATGTTGTCTTCGGAAGAAACTTTCTCGATTGAGATGTTTCCTTTTTGGATGTTGTCACGAAGAAAGTGATGACGAATTTCGATATGTTTAGTTCGGGCATGTTGGACGGGATTTTTACTAAGATCTATGGCTCCTTTGTTGTCGCAAAGAATGGAGATGTCGTTTAGTTGAATTCCGTAGTCGACAAGAGCTTGCTTCATCCAAAGAGCTTGTTGACATGCCTTTCCGGCCGATACATATTCGGCTTCCGTTGTTGAAATAGCGAGAGCCATTTGTTTCTTAGAGAACCATGAGGTGAGACAATGTCCAACAAAAGTACAAATACCACTTGTACTTTTTCTATCAACATAGTCACCGGCATGATCCGAGTCGGCATACACTATGGTGTCTACTCCCGTTCATTTGGGATACCATAATCCTAAGTGTGTAGTACCCTTAATGTATCTAAAGATCCTTTTAACGGTTTCAAGCTGAATTACTTTAGGATCTTCTTGAAAACGAGCACATAGACAAACACTAAACATAATGTCGGGTCTACTAGCCGTTAGGTAAAGTAGACTTCCAATCATACCTCTAAATTTAGTGCTATCTACGGATTCACTTTCCTCATCCTTGGTGAGTTTTGTTTCCGTGGACATGGCCGTTTTGATTGGTTTTGAATCTTCTAGACAAAATTTGTTAAGCATGTCCTTAATGTATTTGGATTGGTTAAAGAAGATACCATCTTCTAGTTGTTTGATTTGGAGTCCTAGGAAAAAGTTGAGTTCTCCCATCATACTCATTTCAAACTCGTCATGCATGATTTTTGAGAAATCAACACATAATTCTTGACAAGTTGATCCGAATATAATGTCATCAACATAGATTTGGACTATGATAATATGTGAACCTTTCTTCTTAGTGAAGAGAGTATTATCAACTAAGCCCATGGTATACTTATGGTCAACTAGGAAGGTTTTAAGTCGATCATACCATGCTTTTGGAGCTTGCTTAAGTCCGTATAAAGCCTTTTTAAGTTTGTAAACATGATTTGGTTTTTCAAAATCGGTGAAGCCCGGTGGTTGAGCAACATATACTTCTTCATTTATAAA
Organism: Artemisia annua; assembly: GCA_014162995.1. Classification (NCBI taxonomy): domain Eukaryota; kingdom Viridiplantae; phylum Streptophyta; class Magnoliopsida; order Asterales; family Asteraceae; genus Artemisia; species Artemisia annua. The sequence goes on along the minus strand of LBNU01028600.1, from coordinate 224,587 downwards.
CCCGTTTAGGAATGCACTTTTGACGTCCATTTGAAAGAGTTTAAAATTGTGTGCACATGCATATGCAAGTAAAATTCTAATTGACTCGAGCCTAGCAACCGGAGCAAAAGTTTCATCGTAGTCTATGCCTTCTTGTTGATTATAACCTTGTGCTACTAGCCTAGCTTTGTTTCTAGACACTACACCATTTTCATCCATTTTATTACGAAAGACCCATTTTGTTCCAATTATTGTTTGACTCTTTGGTTGAGGAACTAATGTCCAAACATCATTCCTAACAAATTGGTTTAATTCTTCTTGCATGGCTATTACCCATGACTCATCTTTTATTGCTTCATTTATGTTTTTCGGTTCAATGGTTGACACGAAACAAAAGAAGTTGCTTTCATTTTGAACTTTTGATCTTAGTGTTCTTTCGTTAATGTTTCCTATGACACTATCTAATGGATGACTTTTAGATTCTTTGACATTGACAATTTCTTTGTTTAATAGTTCATCTTCCTTGTCATTATCTAAGATCTCTTGACTTTCTATTACTTGACTTTCAACTAAGTCATCATCTACCGAAGGTGATGACTTAGAGGGAGGTGGACTATCGTCAAATGTTACGTTCAACGATTCATTGACTCTTAAGGTTTCTTTATTTAAAACAATGTAAGCTTTACTACTTTGTGAATATCCAAGAAACACACCTTCATAAGACTTTGGGTCAAATTTGGTGAGATAGTCTTTTGTGTTAAGAATAAAACATTTACTCCCAAATACTCTAAAATAACCTAGTGTAGGCTTTTTACCTTTATAGAGTTCGTATGGAGTTTTGTTTAAAAATGGTCTTATTAAGATACGATTTAAAATATAAGTTGATGTGTCAACGGCGTTACACCAAAACTTTTGTGGAATATTTTATTCATTAAGCATTGTTCTACTCATCTCTTGAAGTGTTCGGTTTTTACGTTCTACTACACCATTAGATTGAGGGGTACGTGGAGCCGAAAAGTTATGAGTTATACCATTTTTATCACAAAAGTCTCCAAATTGAAATTCATTATCAAATTCACGACCGTGATCCGTTCTAATAGACACAATGCAAGTTCCTACTTGATTTTGAATTTTCTTACTTAAAATTTCAAATTGATCAAAAGCTTCGTTTTTACTTTTCAAAATTTTTGTCCAAGTATATCTTGAATAATCATCCACTATTACCAAAGTATAGAAGTTACCTCCATAACTTTGTATAGCGAATGGACCGAACAAATCCATATGTGAAAGTTCTAGACACCTTGATGTAGACACCATGTTTTTAGCCTTATGGCTACTATGGACTTGTTTACCAACTTTGCAAGCATCACAAAAGTGTTGGTCATATTTCAACTTGGGTAGGTTTCGAACTAGGTCTTTGGAGGAGAGGTTTTGGATAAGTCTCATGTTAGCGTGTCCTAAACGTCTATGCCATAAAGTTGAAGATTCATCTAAAGAGGTGAGACAAAGTTTGTCTCTAGATGATTGATCCATCTTCATAACATACACATTGTTCTTAAGAACACCTTTGGCTATGGTTGTGCCGTCTTTAAGTATTTTACTTCCGTTTTCACTAAAAAGGATGTTATACTTTTTGCGGCAAAGTTGACTAATACTAAGGAGATTAAAACCTAGATTATCAACATGAGCAACATCATCTATAGAAAGGGAGTTGTTAGAGATTGTGCCTTTTCAAATAATTTTGCATTTAGCTTTGCTACCAAAAATGACATTACCTCCATCACATTTTTGATATGTTGAAATGAGGCTTTTGTTACCCGTCATATGCCTTGAGCAACCACTATCTTTGATCCATTCATCCGCTTCCAAATTAACTTTGAAGCACACCTATTTTAGGAAAAACACTCAAGCATTTGGTCCCCAATTTCTCATGGGTCCATTTTGGTTAAACATACCATTAACTTGATCCATGTATGAAAATAGAACATATGGGTTCCATGACATGTAATTTGGAGTTTGGTAATGTCCTGGAATGTTTTGGTTCCAAACATGTTGGTAGTTTAGTCGTGTGTTGTAGTTACTCTTTGGAAAGGGACGTTTGGGAATAGGAGTCTTAGGTCTTGGTTGAGTAGTTTTAGTTCTAAATTCGTTTTTACCAAGTCCTACTCCAACTTTAATAGCAGGTTTTGTTTCATTTTTATATGTGACTTTAACAAATTTTGAACGATCCGACGTAGAAACTAATTTTTCTGCTGCAGACCCCACGGAACCTTTGGGTTCAACGGGCGGAACCCTATTTTGGGTTCCGTCTGGTCCGTGGGTTCCTGTAGCAGTTTTGTTAGTTTCTTGTATTTTCTTTTCTTGTTTCGTTTGACTCTTCGAAGTTTCTAATTTCATGAAACCTAGTCCTGTTTTATCAAATGGTGACTTTTGAAGTTTCATTATTTCATCTGCACAAGAAATACTTTTATCGAACTTCTTAAACTTTGTGGTTTGTTTTATTAAATTATCTTGAGTAATTCTAAGTTTCTCAATTTCGAGTTTAAGCTCTTCACATGATTTACACAATGTGTCAATACTTTTACCCTTTTCTAACCTCCTAGCTTTTTCTTTTAATTCATAAACTTCATTTTCTAAAAACTCCTTTTGTAAGGTGTCATCATCAATAGAAGAATAAGATGAGTCGGAGAGTACCTCATTTGAGTCATGAGCCATGAGAGCAATTTCGTCATTCTTTGGCTCCTCGTCATCTTCTTCATAATCACTCCAAGTACCACTTACAAAAGCTTGTTGAGATTTACTTTTGGGTGGTTTTGGACATTCTCCTATGAGATGACTTGTGTCTCCACACCTAAAGCATTTCCTTTCGACCTTTCCTTTCTTGTCATCACGATCTTTTCGGAAGGTTTTCTTGTCATCTTTAGGTTGCCTTACAAACTTCCCTCGTCTACGAAAGAACTTCTTAAAATCTCTAATGGCCATGGCGTATTCTCCATCATCACTATCCGAACTAGATTCTTCATCATCACTTGATTGAACTCTAGCCTTCAAGGCAATGGACTTGACTTTTTCTTTCTTGCCCTTGACTATTTCCGAATCTTTTTCCATGACCATTTCATGAACTTTGAGGTTACCAATTAGCTCTTCAAGTGACATGCTTGAAAGATCCTTGGATTCTTCAATTGCCGTCACTTTTGCTCTCCATTTCGGATGGAGTACTCTAAGAAATTTCCTGAAAAAGTTCTTGCTACAAAAAGATTCGTCAAGTGCTTTAAGTGAAGTAATAATAGTGTTAAACCTAGCAAATGCACAATCAATAATCTCATCTTCGGGAATAGAAAATTGTTCATATTGTTGAATGAGAAGATCAATTTTGTTATCCTTAACTTGTGAGTTTCCTTGATGAGTGACTATTAAAGATTGCCAAATTTCTTTAGCGGTTTTACACATAAAGACTCTTTCATATTCTTTCTTAGGCAAAGCATTATATAACATCATTTTAGCTTCATTATTTTTAGCAATCAATTTCTTTTGATCTTCATCTTTAGTGTTTGTAGCTATATTATCACCATCAACAATTATAAACCATAAATCTATATCTTTAGATTTCACGTAAGTTTCAAATCGGTTTTTCCAATATATAAAACCATTTGCTTCAAAAAGTGGTGGTCTTTGCATAGATTGCCCTTCTTTGTAATTTTCAAAATCCATGGATCGTTTCAAGTTTTAAAACACAATATATTTTAAAAGCTTGAGTAACGTAGCTCTTGATGCCAATTGTGGAAAACTAGAAGGGGGGTTGAATAGTTTACCGGTTTTTCGTTTAATTATCTTTTGAAACTTTACTTGTAATCAAAGATCTAAACTAAAGACAATATGTAATATGCAAAGATAAAGAAAGAAACGATCAAACCACAACACGAGTGTTTATCGTGGTTCGGCTACAAGGACTCTTTTTCCTTGCCCTACTCCACGCCCCGAGTATCCAACTCGAGAGTTTCTTTCACTAGTCAACAAGCTCCTTTCACCGGCGGAGAAAACCTTACACGTCGCTTACACAAGATTTCCGACACAAAGCTAGATGTCGAGTTCTTTTACAAGGGTACAACCACTCCCATCACACTATGTATTTTAAGGCCTAAAATACTAACCGATCACAACTTGAATAAACACAATCAAATGAAGTATAAACTACACGAAGTCTATACAATGCTAAGCTAACAAGTCTTGCAACGTTGTGTTGAATACTTGTAACTTTGATATGAACTTGTGAACTTCTTTTGCTACAAGAGAGCTTCACACAAAATGAAAATGTTAATGGGTTAGATGAATGATGTATGTGTAAACATGTAATGAGAAGTGATAGAGATTTTCTTGCAAGTAACTTGGTATTTATACCCAAACCAACCAGACCTCTGGCGGAACCGGCGGAACCAAAACAAGGGTTCCGCCCTTGTATCCCCAGGGTTCCGCCAGGTCTGACAGTCAAACCTTACAAGAAATCTTTCCATATCTAGCAAGGTCACATCAAGTTATTTCTAGTCAAACACACATTGAATTAACTTGGAATCCTTCCAAAAGGTGTAAGAGGTATTATGGAAAGTCAAACACACAATCTTTCCATAAATGCACATGATGTGATGTAACACTTTCTTTATTAAGAAATATGAAAGTGTTATGTCTACTATGAAATCTAAAATGTAAATGTAAATGTAAATGTAGCAAATGAAGTCTAGTTATGCAAGACTTAAACTATAATCATGTTTTACTTAAAACAAAAGTTTACACGTTGTCGTTAACAAAACTTAGCAAAGATCGTAAAATATAAATAACGTTTTAGGCGATATTTGTATTAACAGAGGTGATTTAGCCTATTCAAGTTTTAAATTTATATTTTGCCGACTTATCCCATAACACACACACTTACGAGCAGTGTACCCGATCCCGATCAGTATGTAGATAGTAGTAAGCATAGTGTCGATCACTAAGAGTGGAACGTAATATCTAGTTAACCTGATCAGCATTTTAATATTCTAAGTTAGTTTTACAACCTAATCTAACGCGGGGGGTTAGTCTGAGAGACTAGCACAGTTTTGTAGATTTAACAGTAAAAGTAAAACTAATGAGAACGAATCAGAGAATAGCAAACATGTACACAGATAGATAATAGATACAGATAGAAGGCCTGTCCTATGGTTAAGTAGCTTGTCACTTGTTTTATTGCTAGTTTTATATGATGAGTATCGTAATCTTATCAGTCTCGTTGGATCTTAAATATAGGCGAGTAAACCCTTAATGATCACTCATGCCAATCCCACTTATCTAGACACTAGTTAAGTAGGCGAGGAGGGGGTATGGCAGCCCAAGCAACACTCAGCTAGAAGCAGAGGTTATCAAAGCACATATAAAAAGAACCAAAAAAAACATCATATAAACTTTAATCTATGGGAAAGCAATTTTAAGGGTGTAGAAACTAGAAGGGGGGGGGGGTGAATAGTTTCACCATTTCATTTTAGTTGTTAAAATGTTTCGTCGTTTTTAGATCCAGTTTATATTCTTTTGCAAACTTGTTGAATTCTACTTGTTATGTGGTATCAATTTAACTAGTAACATGCATAAACAAACAAGAAAAGTAAAGAGTAAGGAAAGAACACAACCAAAGAGACGCGGCGATTTATAGAGGTTCAGCACGAAGCTCACTCTTCGTCCTACTCCACTCCCCGAGTACCACACTCGAGAGTTATCAATCACTATATCAACACACTCCTTCAGGCGGAGCAATCCGTACACATGCTTACACAAGGCTTAACGACACTAAGAATAATGTCGAGTGCTAATCATAGCTAGAACCAATCTACTCCAAGGCCCATGTGGCCACATGAACAAGCACTCTTGTCCATCTTGAATCTTTACCCGATCCAAGTCTTCACATATTTGACACACGTGGTTCTTCACCCAAACCAAGCCTTCACACTTTGACACTCTTGGTTCTTCAACCTAACCAAGACTTCACACACTAGACATACTTGGTTCTTCACCCGAACCAAGACTACACACATGACTCACTTGGATCATCACCCGATCCAAGTCTTTACATAATAACTTGACAAGTTCCTATCCTACACACTAGTACATCATTCTCCTCACACCAATACATGAACTAATCTAGTTACAACACTTCTTGGATCTACATCACCATCCAAGTTCACACAAATATCCCCTCCTCGACTCACACACAAGTCGGATAACAATGACAATATTTACAGAACCTATCACCGTAACACTTGTTACATTTGTGTGTGGACACCCATAACATCTCGAGACTTCATTGATGTCGAGAGTTCTTCTCTTGCACATGACGGAAGAGGAAATCACTTATAAACATATACCGACATGTTATAGTGATCAAAGACTCAAGGGTAAAATAAAAACAGAAAGTTTTGTTTGTAAAAAACCTTATTTTCTGAAGTGTAACAGTTCAGTATTTATAGGCGACAGGACAGACCAGACGGTCTCGTAAATAGGCGACGATCCTTTATCACTACGGGACCGTCGATCCCTTTAAGGGACCGTCCAGACAAAAACGCTCCCTTTTTGTCCTGACGTGGTGAAAACTTATCTGGTGAAGTTTCATCTATTTTGGGGGAAAAATTAGCTGTTACACATTTGAATTTGAATAAATTTACTTAATAAAACATTTCTTTAAAAACACAAAAATACTTTTGTGAAAATGTATTGTTAAACTTAAAAATGTAAGTTTATAAGAAAATAAAGACTTCTTTGATCACCAAACTAATGACGGTATAATGTTTGTTCATACCTGAAGTGATGTTGTAGAAGCTACGTAGAAGTAACGAGTTTCCTCGGTTAAAAACTTATTAACCGTAACTTTACGTAACATGTCTTAATATTTTATGATTATCAAAACACAAGAAGATCGAATAATGCGAATAACGTTTTTTACATTATTTGTATTAACAAAGGGGAGCAGTATGGTGGCCACAAGCTCATCAATCCTGATGGATTAAAGCTTACTATTACAATAAAACAAAACTACTTAATGAATTACACACATGCAGGACCTTCTTAATGCTCTAAGATCTTCGTTTAGGGTGTGTCTTGTGTTGCTTCTTCGTATGAATTCGTCTACTTAGGGTTATGTTGCACACAAAATTCGTAGGTAATGATGGTCTATTAATAGTTTCTGTCTGAGGGTTCGATGCGGCGCATCAACTAAGTAGATGAGACGCATTGAGGTAACTTCGCGTGGGGTTCAAGATTATTATATTATGGAATCTTCGTACACCGTCTTTAGATGCGGCGTATCTTGAATCTTTATGCGGCGCATGTCCTTCAGTATCTTGGATTGTATTTGGTGAAGTCTTGATAGTAATATGCCATATGTAAATATAGTGATGCAGCGTATCTGGAGTAGAAGAAGCTGGATCTTCTTCGTTGACCAAAGTTTCATATACGGCGCATGCTAGAATCACATGCGGCGCATTCTTCAAAGTCAAGCAATGGTCTTCGAATTCATCTAAGTATGATTGTACGGTGCATCTGTCTAGAATGATGCGGCGTATCTCCATGATTTCAGTAGACTTTTTCCATCTTGCTTAATTTGCTCCATAATTAGTCCAAAATCGCCAAGTTTCACCAATTGCTTGTTATTTTCTGAGAATCACTAAAGTAAACAATCAAGCACCAATTCTCATACATAATAAAGTAAAACAAGTCAATAGGATAAATGATATCAATATAATGTATTTATTTGATGTCATCAAATATCCCCCACTTGAACTTTACTTGTCCTCAAGTAAACCTTTAGATTAAATTTATGAAATAGTATCCTAAAAGATATTAGGATTTATTTTTATCATTAAGCACTTATTCGTTTTATCATAATCACACAACCAAACACTTAACGAAGTAGAAACAAAATAAATTTTTCAATATCAAAACAAATCTAAATCGTTTAGTTGCTCGGTCGTGAAAAATATTTTATCATAGGCTTGGCAAACATACACACCTCCTCTACTAAAGCTAAGTAGTAACAAATCTAAAGCAGTAAAAAGGGTTTTGAGGCTTAAGGGTTAAACCTAGCTTTGCTTAAATATTTCCTGCATAAACTTAGTAGAATGCTAGCGCGAGTCCTCGAAGCTTCAACTAACGGATGGTCACTAATTTGCTCCTTGGATCGCTAGCGCGTTATTTGCATAACGGATGGTTACCAAGTTACAAACTAGATTGCTAGCACGTTAGTCAATTAATCTAATACTCGGATAGTCACTACCTTATTCATACATTCTACATTCTTACTTAACCATTATTTTATTTGGATGTTCGAAAGCTAACAACGAATAGAACAATACGGTTGGGTATGGATAATATTTTGGATAAAAATTGGTGTAAAATAAAAAGTACAAAACAAATAGATTAAGTCCTAATGTGTTGTTAATCACTTCCCAACCATCCCATGAACAAGACTCATATCATTGAATAACTCACGCTTTTGACTCATGTAACTCACACTTTAAGTAGACACGAATTATACTCAATAAAATCTTAAACAAAGAACAAACCTTAGTTGGTGTTCCCATAACACCCAACTCCCATTCAATCCATAATTATATTACAACAACAAATAGTGGAGATATCTTCCACTTAATACAAAACTTTACAACAGTTGGTTGAATAAACTTCTAACTTTCTTCTTTCTTGTTCTTTTCTAATTTTTTGATTTTTTTAAACTAACATAGATGTGTAAAATTTCACAACTTTACTATCACAATTTTTCCGGATAATATTTCTTTACTTTTCAAAAGTTCAGATATAAAAGTAATAGTGAAAGTAGTAAACACATGAAAATAAAATTATACAATATGTAATTTCACTCCAATTGCATTGTGCAATTTCTCGATCTAACCAAAGATAATGAATTACGCACACGAACACAGGTTACGCAAGGAAACACACTTTGCCTAAGCAACTAACCACGGACTTTAATCTACAGGGTAGGCTAAGGTATAAAGGTCTAACGAAACATAAAACATAGGTGTAAGAAACAAAAGGAATGGCTCTGAGGGTTTTTCTAGGGGTATCTTACTCTAAAAGTGAGAGTAAACAAAAGGGTTTAAACGGGGGTTACCTAACCAATGAAGTTAGTTAATATCACATAACATTTAAAGGCTATTTGGGCGTAATCCTAGAAATTTACCAATTTAGACAAGTCACTCCAATTATATCAATAATACACATTTTGGTGGACACAAATAGTATATAAGCCAAGTTCTAAAGTTTACAAGTTACCGACACACTAAATTGTTTGTGAAAAAAGTTCTCGCAATTTTTGAAAATAAAGTTATGTGTGCGGTTATATAATTTAGACTGAACAAAAACATGCTAAATTTTTTTAAATTTTGACATATTAAGCATAGATTAAGCATACTTTTGAAAAGTTTAGGACAAGTAACGTTCTAATTCTCCATCCCCCCACTTAAGTTAAACAACGTCCTCGTTGTTTGTATCTAAGATTAGAAACGGGAAATTAAAAAGAACTAGAACGGAAAAACTCTCTTAGATTTGCTCGGTATATGATCCTCCATTATGCGTTTGCGAGCAATCCTATAAATACCACCATTCTTATAAACACACCTGAGTTTAAAAAAATCAAACTTGTTCATAATTCATTAGTAGTTAGAAAATAAAACCTAAAGAAAATAAAATAAAATTTTCATCAGGTCAGTCGATACGCCGTATCTGTGGAAAGGGATGCGCCGTATCGAGCTTGGAATTAGTACGAATCAGAAAATAAGATGCGTCGCATCCTTAACCAGGGATGCGTCACATTAAATAAACTGACAGAAGTTTTTAAGTCTAAAAATAAAAATAAAATGCAGAAAAATAAAAATAGATATGACCTGAGCAGTTGATACGCCGCATTTATGGATTGAGATGCGCCGCATCGACTACAGGTCTGACAGACTCGACACAAATAACAGTAAGATAAATTCGGGTTGTCTCCCGGTGAGCACTTTTCTTTATTCCAGAGTCTTCAAGTTAGACTCATCTTCAGCTCCTATTTGGTTCCGTTTACTCCCACATGCCCGTTCGCGATCCATCTGCTTATTAACTCGTCATGGACATATTCAGGTCCCAATTTCAACACTCCTTCGTAGAATCCCTTCATCTTTTGATATGGATACTCAATCCCTTTCTGTTCGGCTTTGTCATCTACATAAAGAAATGGTGAAAATTTGTAGCAAAACCTGTTAGTGGCATGTTTAAAACTTGGGTGTGTGCGAGGCATCATATAAGTGATAACGTTGCTTCCACTTTGAAAGGTGATTCTTCCTTCAAATCTTTTTGCATTAATAGTAATCTCCCTACAAAATGGTTTGCCAACAATCATATCACCCATTTCTTTGTTACGATAGGCATCCATGTCTTCCACCATGGTGAAATCTGTAACAATAGTAAATTTTCCAACAAAAATAGGCACATTCATAAGGGCTCCGACCACATTCTTTCCCCTATATTCGACCTTCTTTTTCATAATAGAGTTGTAAAAGGCTTTTGACATGACGTTAATTGGCAAAATGGGAAAGAAATTGGCGTCAATTTGTTTGTACCCTATCATGCAAGGAAATTGTAAATTATAAGCATAATCTACATGAATCCTTCTACCGTAATCGCAAAAACTAGGATACCCCTCAAATTCATCATAATTCCTAGTGTTGATAACATTAACTCTAGGGATATCCACAATTTCTCCTTCTTCGAGTTCACTATCCTCCATAAATTGATCATTGAGCTCTAATGGTGTATTAAGGTCATTTAATTCAATGTAGTCTCCATTGTAGCATTCAAGTGATCTATTTTGTTCTAAGGTTTCTCCCATAAATCTAGCTTCTAGGTCGAGGTCCATGCGTTCTCTTAATCCTAGCATATAAACATTTTTAATTATGCTCCTAACCGGATTTTCACACTTATAGACTAGTTTGTCATCCCCTAATCTTAACGAGATTTTTCTTTTAAAAACATCAACTTTAGCATGAGCAGTAGACAAGAAAGGTCGTCCAAGGATTAAAGCAATCTTAATATCCTCAGGCATATCTAATATTATAAAGTCTACGGGGAATACAAACTTCTCGATCCTAATAAGCACATTTTCAGCAATCCCCTCAGGTCGTTTTACCGTTTTATCCGCCAATTCAATAAGCAACTTAGTGGGTGCTAATTTTCCTAAGCTTAGGGTAGTGAATGTCTTAAAGGGCATAAGACTAACACTAGCTCCTAAGTCAGCTAAGGCATTATTGAAAGACATTTCATTAATATAGCAAGGTAAAGTAAAACTTCCTGGATCTCTTTCTTTGTGAGGCAAGGCATATTGATCGGTTGCAGAGCACTCTTCTTTCATTGCCGCCTTGATCTCCTCTTCAATCCTAGACTTCTCTTTGAGCAATCTTCTCACGCTGATTGAAGAGTTAAAGAAATATTGGGGTTTCAAAGTACCACCATTCATCAATCTTCCAAGAAAATGTATGTTGGGCAAGACTTCTTCAGTTATGGTAATTGCTTTGACATGAACCCTTGGATTTATTTTGGTTGAGCCAGGTAGACTTCCGTATCCCCTTTCTTGAAGAACCTTGCTCATCTGACCGATTTGTTGTTCCAATGCTTTGATCGAAGCCCCTTGATTCGTTGTGGTAGCATCAGTAGATGCTCGGATTTCTTTGATCATAGTAGTGTTTTCTTCATGTCTTTTAGCAGCATCAGTCATAATTTGCTTCAAAGTATCATCCAAAGTCTGCCTCCTTTCTTGATAAGTAGGGTTTCCATTATTCTTTTGATAGTAACCTGGAACAGCTTCCCTAAATCTTCCTGAAGGTTGGAATGGTTGACCAAGTTGAGTGTAGTATGCTTCTTCAAGGGTTTCACTTTCATTCTTTGATGGACAATCTTTAGTATTGTGAGGTCCTTCGCATCTTTCACAACCAACTTGGGCAGCATAGACTTTTTTGTCTCTTTTCTTCATATCTCTACTAAGCTTATCCAATTGAGCTTGAATAGCAGCAAACCCGTCAAAATTAGTACTGCCCTTAGATCTAGTAGAGGTCCCATCGTGCCACTTCTGAGAATGATCAGCAGCTTCTTGGATAGCTTTCCTAGCATTTACTGCGCTCATCTGAGGTACAGCTCCCTTGACATCCAAGATATGTCTTGTAGGCACGTCTAATCCCTGATAAAACAATATTACCTCCTGCATAGCGGTTAGATAATGTTGAGGACCTTTCAAAAATAAATCTTTAAAACGTTCCCAAGCTTGATAGAGAGTTTCATCAGGCTCTTGCTTGAAGTTATTGATAGCCTCCATCTTTTTAGCGGTCTTAGTAGGTGGGCAATATCTTTTCAGGAATTTGCTCTTCAAGTCATCCCACGTTTTGATTGAACCAGCTGGTTCGCTTTTTAACCACCTATTAGCAGCTCCTGTAAGTGAGATAGGGAAAACACGAAGCATAAGTTGGTCAATAGTAATTTTCTCAGTGGTAAATAAATCTGCAATTTCAATGATCTTCTCCACGTCTTCATTAGCATCTTCGTGTTCGGATCCACTGAAAGCATTATCTCTTAGCTCCTTGAGAAATTGACCCTTCAGCTCAAATTTGGAATCATCATCAAACTTGGGCCTAGCAACTCCCGAACTATAGTCCGTTCGGGTCTTGTTCATGTACTCCTCCATGGTTGGGTCCGTCATTGTTTCTGGTACTTCTTCTTCACTAACTACTTCCTGTTCAGAAAAATGATCAAGCTCAAATGAACTTGAAGGATCTAGGGTTGTTGCGTGAAAAAGCCTTTTAAGCAAATGAAAAGCTCGTTCAGGATCTTCGAAAGGTTTAGTTAAATTCTTAGTTGAACTTCTTATCATGCACTTCCTGAAATCAACACAAAAACTATCAGTAGGATAGGTTGGATATAGTAGAATATCAGAAAAATAATAACGAAAACGGAATACGAAAAAAAAAGTTGCTGATATTTGCAGACGATGCGCCGTATCCTAAGAATAGGATGCGCCGTATCTAATTACGTTAAAAATAATTCAGAAAGACAATACGCCGCTTTATAAGAATGCGCCGTATGCTTTAAGTTATAAAAAATCTATTATATTTATAAAAATTAAATGCGCCGTATAAGCAAAAACTAATACGCCGTATCTTCGTTACAATTCAAAATACAAGATTTTTTATTCAGATTTAAATGCGCCGTATCGATGAAAATCGATGCGCCGCTTCTATTTAAAAATTCAAAAACTGTTTTTAATAAATAGATATATACGCCGTATCTGTAAAATAAATGCGCCGTATGCCGGTTATGGTTTAAAAAGATTTCTGATTAAAAACATAATACGTCGTATCTAGGGGATAGATGCGCCGTATTCGAATTATTAAACGTGTTGTATATAAAAAAATTAAAACGCCATACGCCGCATCTAAATAAAAGATGCGCCTATCGTTTGTATCAACAGAATACAGCGACAGCAGTTAATGCAGAAAAACAAAAGAAAAACTAAAAAAACTACAAAAAAACAAACAAAAACAAACACACAAAAACAATAAATATGCAAAATACACAATAAATGCAATCTAACTAATATACAACAAAGTTAGTGGTTAGAATTTAAAAACCTAAAAAAATAAAAGGTTAGAAAACCTAATTAAAATACTAATTAGATAAACAGATATTAACAATTCACTCCCCGGCAACGGCGCTAAAAACTTGATGCGTGTTGTGTCACGTGTAGTATAGAGGTGATTTGGCCTATTCAAGTTTTAAATTTATATTTTGCCGACTTATCCCATAACACACACACTTACAAGCGGTGTACCCGATCAGTATGTAGATAGTGGTAAGCAGAGTGTCAATCACTAAGAGTGGAACGTAATATCCAGTTAACCTAATAAGTATTGTATTATTCTACGTTAGTTTTACAACCTAATCTAACGCAAGGGGGGTTAGTCTGAGAGACTAGCACAGTTTTGTAGATTTAATAGTAAAAGTAAAACTAATGAGAACGAATCAGAGAATAGCAAACGCGTACACAGTTAGATAATAGATACAAATAGAAGGCCTGTCCTATGGTTAAGTAGCTTGTCACTTGTTTTATTGCTAGTTTTATATGATGAGTATCGTAATCTTATCTGTCTTGTTGGATCTTAAATATAGGCGAGTAAACCCTTAATGATCACTTATGCCTATCCCACTTATCTAGACACTAGTTAAGTAGGCGAGGAGGGGGTATGGCAGCCCAAGCAAAACTCAGCTAGACACAGAGGTTATCAAAGCACATATAAAAAGAACCAAAAAAGCATCATATAAACTTTAATCGATGGGAAAGCAATTTTAAAGGGAGCAGTGTGGTGGCCACAAGCCCATCAATCCTGATGGATTAAAGCTTACTACTAAAATAAAACAAAACTACTTAATGAATTATACACATGCAGGACCTTCTTACTGCTCTAAGATCTTCGTTTAGGGTGTGTCTTGTGTTGCTTCTTCGTCTGAATTCGTCTCCTTAGGGTTATGTTGCACACAAAATTCGTAGGTAATGATGGTCTATTTATAGTTTCCGTCTGAGGGTTCGATGTGACGCATTGAGGTAACTTCGCGTGGGGTCCAAGATTATTAAATTCTAGAATCTTCGTACACCGTCTTCAGATGCATGTAGTTTTTTATTGAAATAAAACTTCTAACAAATAAGTGTTTCCAAGATCGCTTAATCGTTGTTTTAATTGTCCCAAGACTACAACATATCTTTCAGTAATGTGATTCATATGGTTCTATACACTTCATAAATATTGATCGACTTTCAACTTGCTTAAAAGATATTTTAGTTGATTATTTAAGATGATTAGATCAATATATTTGCTACAACATCACCCAAATTGACCCAGTTTTTGTCTTAATGGTTAGAAATTACAAATTTTACGTCTCTATACTAATGTGTTTATAACTACTTGCAGCCTGACAGGGTCCCAGATTATTTTAAAAAGAACAAACTTCAGCTCATTATAAGAGCACACGAGTGTGTAATGGATAGGTTTGAAAGATTTACTAAGGGATAATTGATTACCCTTTTCTCTGCAACGAACTACTATGGTAAGATTTGAGTTTTTATGCAAAAGTCAGTCTTGATTTTTATAGTTGTGGTAGATCTTGTGTAAATTTGGTTAAAATTGTTATTAGGTACTACCAACAATGTTGGAGCTATATAGTGATTGGGAGAGAATTAATGATTGTTCCTAAACTTATTCATCCAATTCCACCTCCACTTGAATCACCAGAGACATCTCCAGAACGTCTCCAAGATGACACTTGGATGCAGGTACACCATCATGTGAATTTTGCTAACTTATTACCCACTTCAAATTAGTTATAGCATATAACCATTAATCATTGCAAATATGAAAGGCGGCTATTTTGAACGAGTGATTAAAGTATCCTATCATATTTTGTTGCCAAATGCAAAGTTTTAGCACACTTCATTTCGCAAGCATTAGCAATGTTTTAATTGGCAAAAGTTCTTAGTAGGGGTGGAAAACAAATGGTTGGGATTAACCTGTTGGCCACTTTTCTTTTATTGATTTTCACAGGATTAAGAAAGACTCATTAAGTATGATTAAAGGAAACAACTTTCTGTTAATTGCAGTAACTAATTTGTTTTGAAATAAGACACTTAAGGAATTGTATGAACTTGTTTGTATAAACTGGGTGATATTTGACCGAAATAACCTGCTCAACTGTTTCCTTAATAACCATTTCTCAAATGTACCGAGCCACTTACTGAAAATAAAAGGAAATGTATTTATGTCCTTGCTGGAGCTAAATATTCTCTTGTTTTTGGTACAGTCTTCTATTCTTAGCTCTTTTTGGTGCATAAAATGAAATAAGTTTATTTTGCTTCAGGGCTTGTATCGTGGCCAATGACCGATTATATATGATTGGTGGTCAAAAAGGTGATTTTATGGCTAAACCAATTCACCTATATTCAAATATTCTCGAAGGAACGAGATAATATTATTAAGCTTTTTTGCATCCCCTTTGTTTCAACTACTTCTCTTATCTGAATTTGAACACCCACGCAACCACTTCTAACTCCCATAGATTAATATGGTTTGGCCATTAAATCAGTTTGTAAGTTTAGTGCATTGTTGGTCATAGTAGGGCATTTATTTGTATGTTTTGTGCATCGTTGGTCATAGTAGGTCATTTTTTGTATGTTTAGTGCATCGTTGGTCATAGTAGGGAATCTGTTTGTGGGTTTAGTTCATGTAAGGTTTGTGAAATAGTTAACGGTAGAAATAGGTGTGTTCTGTCATCATGAGTGTCAGTAAGTGATTAATTCTTCTTGGTCAAGTAGGCTGAAGAATATGCAACAACAATGGCAACAAGCTAGGGACAACTTGCACACGTCGATATGGTTAGTTTTCTTGTTACGTTTTGAGTGTTTAGACTTTCGTATGTGATTATTGCGTTTTGAGTGTTTGGATGGAGGAAAGTTGATTATCTTTAATTTGATTATAATAAATGAGCTTATGAATTATTCGCCGCAATCGTATAAGCTCATAAGGTTAAACAAACACCCCCAAGAGCTAAGAAAATACAGTTTAAGATAGGTAAATTGTAGACTTAGTTAATAGAAAAATATGTAAATTGTAAACAGGAGAAGCTTAAACCACCTAAACCTCACACCAGACCATCTGTCATACATCCGTCGTACACCAGAGAACATTGAAATCGAACAAGAAATATAGAAAACTATAAGTTTTTAATTACATATTTTTTTAACTATTTTGTTATTTAAGTGCATCATTGTGAAAATTATAAAATAGTTAGTGTTATTGTGGAATGGAATGACATTTAATGAATTTGTATGTATTAAATTACATTTTAGTGCATATGAGTATAATAATATGTTATAGCATTTAGTTGTATGAATAAGTTCATAAGTATAAACATTTTAGAGCATCAATGAGCATGATTAGGTCATCCATTTGTATGTCAAGTCCATGGCTGATTTAATTCAGAAGGAATTGCAGAGTTTTGGTTCACCTGAGGAGGTAAGTTATTTTTCAGATTGCTTGCGATCTATTAATGATCGGTAGAACCAAATGATTATATTTGAGAGTTAATTATGCAAGTACTTAAAGCAATAGGAGTCGACAATCATCATTAACTGGCCTATCAGGTGATTCATTTAATAATAAATGTTCAACCTTGCTATCTGGTAGATACTAAAACAATCAGACACCTATGATAGTTTCTTTATCACTTAATTCAGTTACGTTTAATATATCAGAGTCAAGTTGGGGCCCGTTCAATGGTTAAAGCCCTACACTGATGAAGTACTAGTTGAGCTTGGTAAAGCTGGTGTCAAGAGTCTCCTAGCAGTGCCTGTTAGGTAAATATTTCTAAAGTCACTTGTTAATGATCTTTCTCTATATTTGATTTTGATATAAATCTGAATACGTGATGTATGACCCGAGGCTCAAATTGCTGCTTTTAACTTTGCATGAATTAAGGGTTAAAGTAGTGCTCAGGGGTTGCATTCCTCCACTTCTTGGTCTTCTTAAGTCGAGCTCAGTATAAGGTAGAATTGCAGTTGCAAATACCATCTATATTTACATCTTGGGATCATTTCACAAGATCATTTCGTGGGGCTCCATTCCTAGCATTGCAGACATCAAACTCCTTTCTGACCATGCTTGTACTACTCTCAAAGTACATAATGAAGAGTGTCCCTGTTGTAGATCCAGGTTAACATACAAAAATGTGTGTATGTTTTCAAATCCGATATCATACCTGCCTTTAGCTAACATAACCCATTTTTTCCTTGCCTATATAGATAGACAATAGATTGTTGAGGGATTAGCTGATTGGTCGCTTTTGAACATGTTGTCCAACGACCCTAAGTTAATCAACCGGACAAGTGAACTGCTTCCAGAGCTAGAGTCATGACAGTTTGGGCTATCGGAACTGGAAAGGTTGCATCTCCAGTTGAGGCTCAAGAAGAACATGCTTGGATAATCTTGGTTTTTATTTAGTATAACATGAATTAATTTGTGTGACCTTTTTAGCTTTTGGTTTATTATTCATATTACATTTGACCAACACAACAGTTAAATGTAGGCTATATTGAAAATGAGTTTTAATAATTCATCACGAGCCCATGTTGAATATTTAATTTATAATATTTAGAAAATATATACTAGCCACCAATTGATGATGTATAATGATCACACGAGACACATTTTTGAAAATGTTAAATTGCCTCGTTTGACATTGGCGTAAATAATGGTAGCAAAATATAAAGGGAAAAAATGAAAAAGTTACAAAACTAAGTCTGAAAAATAAAAGAAGTGACAAACAAAGCCTCGTGACTCATGCTTTGATTGTTGTTGGTCGAGTTTGCCTCTGTACAGATTGTTTGAGAATAAAGCATATTTTTATCTCTTCCTTATCTACTCATACCAAGGTTTTCAAGATCAGGATCCTACCCAGGATCGTTTTCGTCTTTATAAGATCGTGATCGTAAGATCATATCGGGATCTTAAGATCCTACTATAATGTCGTTTTCTTCATAGTTTTTGTAGTATTATACAAATTTACAAATTATTATATATCATAAACACAAAATTATATAAATGTTTCATCTAAATCTTGTCCTAAATTATGATTATGAAATATTTAATAAGATTAACTTGTTGTTTTTAAATTCTACAAAAAATAATTCAGAAAATTGCGGTTTTTTAGTTTGTTATCCGAGAAGAGTAGGATCGGATCGGATTAGATCATAAGATCTTACGGTCAAGATCGGGACCTATAAGATCTTAAGCTTTCAAAGATCCTATGTAAAATCTGGATCGTTTTTGCTTTGCAGTATCGTAAAATCGTAAAATCCTAAGATCAGGATCAGGATCCTGACATCCGTGACTCATACTCTTTAGTGAGGTATAACAAATTATATTTCCATACAAATAGTACGATAGATATAATTAGTATGTCAAGCTTATTTAAATCTCTGAGCCTTTGACTATTGTTAAAAAAAACTCTAACCATATGACAAAGGATGAACTAAATAAAATGGATTTGATTTGCACACTCCACAAATTGGTTGGAACACTTTATTTAGTGTATATTGTCATTTATACCCTTACATCACTTGTACTTCTCTTCACCCTTATATGATTAAATATGGCAATACACACTAAATTGAAATGTGTCAGTCAATTTGTGAAGTATGCAAATCATCTCCCTGTTAAAATGCTAAAGTATCTTGAAATAACGTGGGCTGTGCGTCAGCCTTTCTAGTTTATAGATGTACGGAATTATTTTAGCTACAAAATTTTGACGGTGTCATCTGCTTGCCAGTACACTTTGACTATACCACCTACAACTTGATTGATACTTCTATATTCTCTCTAGACTTTCGTGTACATTACTTCGGTCTATTAAAATTGTTTGTTTATAACTATATTTTGAGTTAATTACATAAGTCGTCCTTATGGTTTACATATTTTTTCAGTTTTTGTTTATAACTCTCAAAAAGTACATCAGTTATCCTTGTGATTGACCATTTTGCACTGACCGGTCTTTTTATTAGATGGGCGTTAGTTTTGGCCGTTAAATCTGGTCACTTGAGTGGCAAAAGAGTCATGTTATCTAAATGGACAACTTTTGTAACTGACCTTTAATTTTTTATTTTTTATTTTTATCTTTTTATATAATTTTATAATTTATTAATTTTTGTAATTAATAAAAGGCATAGCAGGGCTCGAACTCGGTCTCTTCTATCATAAACCAATGGCTCAACCACTGTACTAAACATCCATCAGTGTTAATATGTCAACTCAATTTGGTTTTATCCATTTTCTAGCTGGGTTTATAGAAAATAATCCGGTTTAAGCTTGGGTCGACCGGTTCATGATGATTCGGGCCGATTCTTTGGACCGGAGCTGATCCGTTTGACACGTATTTTCTCTTTCTTTCGGTATCTTTCGGGCTTCATTTAGTCTTCGTTAAAAATGTATACGTGATCGATACTCGTCCGAAATTTCACGTTTTTGCTCCGTTTTCAAATCTTCATACCTACAAAGTAAAATACTCATTTGAAAATTCGTTTCTTTACTTTGTAGGTACGAAAAACTGAAAATGGTTAGAAAACGTGAAATTTCATACGAGTATTGATTACGTATATATTTTTATCAAAGTCCAAATGAATCTCCGAGGATTCGTTCGACTCGTTTTTTGTGCTCTTTGTTTTGCTATCCCCGGGGCTTCATTTTGACTTCATTTGGCTTCGATGAGAATGTACACGTGATTGATACTCATCGGAAATTTGTTTTTGCTCCGATTTTAATTCTTCATACCTACAAAGTAAACTAATAACTTTTCAGACAAGTATTTTACTTTGTAGCCGATTCGGGTTGGCGGGTTCGAGTTGTCAGGTTGGAGAGTCAAAAGACTTCAACCCGAACCTGACCCATTTAAATAACAGGTCAGCTATGTCAACCCTAACCTGTTTATACATAACCCGAACCTGACCCTTTTAACCCGTGTATATTCTTTGGTTGGCGTGTTAAATAGGTTACATGAATTTAATAGGTTAAACGGGTTTCAGGTTGACCCATGTAACTCGTTTATATACTAAAGTTGGCACATTAAACGAGTTAAATTGGTTAAATTAGTTTGTTGGTTGACCCGTTTAACCCATTTAACTCGTAAAATAAAATAAATAATTTTTAATTAAAAAAATCAAACAGGTTAGCGGTCGACCCACTTAATTTATTCCCAACCCGAACCTGACCTGTTTAATAAACGGGTTAGATGGGTTGACCCAAACCTGACCCAAAATCTATTTAGACTTAAGCCGAACCTGATAATTTTCGTGTCGGTTTCAGGTCGGGTTTCTTGTCAGGTCAGAAATTGCCACCCTTATTTGTAGGTACAAAGAATTGAAAACAAAGCAAAAACATGAAATTTCTGACGAGAATAAATCACATATAAATTTTTATTGAAGTCCAAATGAATCTCCGAGGATACCGGAAGAAAGAGCACGAAAAAACGAGTCCAATGGATCCTCGAGGATTATTTTGACTTCATTTGGACTTCGATAAAATATATACGTGATCGATGATCATCCAAAAATTCACGCTTTTGCTCAGTTTTTAGTTCTTCGTACCTATAAAGTAAAATACTCATCCAAAAAGTCGTTATTTTCTTTGTAGGTATAAGGAATTGAAAATGGAGCATAAACGTGAAATTTCAAACGAGTATCAATCACGTATACATTTTTATCTAAGTTCAAACAAAGACCAAATGAAGCTCTGAGGATACTCGAAGAAAGAGCATGAAAAAACGAGTTCAATAATTCATACCCCGAACCAAGAACCGATACGGTTCACCCCGAACTGGCGGTTTAATTGCTTATTAGTATGACCCAACCTAATATGATAGATAAAATAAAACTATTGTGAAGTTATGCTATAACACCATTGGACACATATTATAGTGGTAAGACAATAGTTAATGTCATGGGAGACCTTAGTTCGAGCTTTGTTATGGTCTTTGTAGTTATTTTCCATGCAGCCTGCCCGATCAGCGACAACTCGGCCGCCTTGTCAGATGGACATACGTGTCAGGCACTGACACATGTCAGTTGTCGGGTTAGTTACAAAATCCTTCCTTGTAGGTACTATTTTCCCCTTACATTACGAGCACATAACCAGATTTAACGCCCAAACTAAAGCCCGTTTGGTAAAAGGACCGGTCCGTGCAAAACGGACAACCGCAGGAACGACCGATTTACTTTTTGAGAGTTAAGGACGAAAGTTGAAAAAGCGTGTAAACCACAAAGACGAATTATGTTATTAACTCTTTTATTTTCTTAACTATTAAATCACATATTTCGACCTTGTGTACACAGAATCACAAGTTTCGTCCTTTTTAACTTTGCTTGCACCATCCGTTTATGTGGTTGCTATATCTTGCAACGTTTTTTCTTTTGACAAATGGTCGTTTGGTGGTTAAGTCCCTCACATGCATAAAACGTGAGGGCATATTATTATTTTCACTTCTTACATAGTATTATAGGGACGAAAGATGCAATTTATGTAAACCAGAAGGACAAAATTTGAAATTAAATCAAAACTTATTTCAAGTTTATAACGATTTTTTTTCAGTACGGATTTTTTGATGATTTTTCTTTTCTAATTATTTTTAAATTTTCGGCTTATTTTAAATTTTAATTTTTTTCATTTTTTCGGCTATTAGAATTTTTGCTTTAATTTGGTAATTTTTTGTTTAAATTTACGTGCTTTTTTCAAATTATTACTTTCAGGAAATATACTATAAGGATATGATGTGTTAAAACATATATACAAAACGTTGTTTGTTAGTATAAAACTTTAACCTAGACAATAACGTGTTTAAAATGATTACTCTCAAATTATTAAAATGTATATTTATAAGTTTAATTTAAATTAAAAATATATATATTTCTAACATGACGGTTCGGCTTTTTTCAATTTTCTCTGATTTGTTTTTCCAATTTATTTGTTTAGCATATTTATTATATAAAAAGTATACTACAAGATTATGATATGTTGAAATATATATACAAAACGGTATTTTTCAGTATGAAATTCTAACCTAGACAATAATATGTGTTTAAAATGATCAATTTGAAAATTTAAAAACGCATATTTATAACACAAAATTATGAAATTTAATAAGTTTAATTTAAATTATAAAAAACTCCAGTTTTGTAAGGATCAATTTTGTTTAATTTTCTAAAATTTTATTTTACAAATTATTATTTTTAGTATATTATAAATATTCTACAAGGTTGTGTAAAACAGAAAAAGAAAATGTTGTTTGTTAGATAAAATAATAACCTAGAAACTAAATATGTGTTTTAAATGATTGATTTGAAAAGTATAAAACGTATATTGTTAACACAAAATAACGAATTATAATAATTTAAATAAAATCTATATTTTTACGGCATGTACACAACATTATGATTACTTCGATAACTCGCAACCATCATGTAGGTCCAAAGTTTTGGATCTAAGCAGCCTTTGTAAGACAATAGATATCTTGGATAAATCCAAACTATCTATATGAGAAACTCTAAACAATGTATACTTGATGTTAACGTGAAATATTAACACAAGCAGTAAGAACAACACAGAGAATTACTAACTTTATATTCTATTAACTTTTGGAAAACTTGGCATAGAACTCAATGCCTTAGGGTTCCTTTTATACTACAAGGAAACCCTAATTCTACAAACGTGTGAAAGGATACATGCATATCTTCTCCTAAGATATCTAACCGTGTGCATATCCTTTCCTATAATATCTCCTAACTTATCTAACTTGTTCAGCAAAACAGACTTAACTGAACTAACATAAACAGACTTAACTATCACTGGCCAGACTTAACTTAGTACTGGCAGACTTAACTATCTACCCGACTTAACTAAGCTATTCAGACTTTTAAGTCTGTTACAAATAATTCCCAACAATTCTCTCCTAACTTGATCTTCATGCTCCATGATCTTCAAGTTCCTTTCTTCAGAAATGTTTTGAGGATTTTGAATATAAGCTCCTTTGGAATTATTGTTTAGCTGCAACTTTTGTTGAATCTTGAAATCTTTGCAGCAACCTTCAAATCTTTATTACCATCTGATCTTTGCAGCAACATTGACAATGTGTACATCATATCAAAAGTTTCATACTATTCTCATCACTTCCAGGTGTGTGAACTCCTGTGAGAGGTGAATCATTGAAAATTTAATGGATTTGATGTCTCTTTACCAGATAGCCATCACTTCTGGAGTAGCCAATGTTTTAGTATGATACTATGGTACATTGATAACCATATGATTTTTAGCAAACCATCAGCTATCAACGGATTTGATTTGTCTTTACCAAAAGCCGTTTGCTTTTGGACTAGCTAACTCTTTGATGAAATACAGTCATCATCTTGGTGAGTTGATTACCAATTATGGTTTTCCACTACCTTTACCACAAGCCATAACCTTGTGGGCTAGTCAACTCTTCACTATAACAGATATGGTGAGTTGAATACCATACAATTTTTTGGCAAATTGTCAGCCATAAACGGATTTGAGATATCTTTACCTAGAGCCGTTTGCTCTTGGATTAGCCAGTCCTTATGTGGGTTAGACATGGTGGACTGATAACCATTTGTTGTGTCAGTGCAAGGGACTTCCACCAGGCAAATTCCAAATAAACCTATCTCAAGTCCATTTTTCAAAAACTTCTGAAAATTCTTTCAAACACCCCAAACAGTTTCCTACTTGGACTGTCTTTCTATGAGCTCCAAAAGCTGACCTTTTGTCTCATCCTCCTTATCTCCTAGCAATTTCTTTTCCAGCATAACCTTACAAACTCTAGGAGGGATTGGGTATTCTACCTCTGCAAGCATGTAGATGTGTGCAGTCTTCAATGTTAGACAGTGAACTGCACAACTAGAGAAATATCTCCAATATCTCACTTCTTGTTGATGAGTTACCTTCCAGATATCATTAGTCTTGCTTGGAGGATCAAACATAATTTTTAAGTCTCCCCAAAAAACCTTTTCAAAGTCATCCTTAGATGCACCATCCCCATATTTTGACACCATAAGCCTATATAACTCCTTAAGATCATCTCTTGTCAAGTCATGCAGCATAGCTGGAAAGTTCAAGTAAAGGTTTTCAGTATAATCTTCCCTTATGATTTTATATGCTGCTCTGTTATTCCCTTGTTTGATGATCTGCCAGCTTGCAACTTTGGCAGGTGTTCTCAAATTTTGTGTCATGGTTTCAATGGTTTGAGAATCATTTGATCTTTCTTGCACATCTTCTTCAGCTTTCTTTGATCCATTTTTGCCAGTGGTCTTTCTCCTGGTTCTTCTTAAAACTGGTTCTTTTACTTCTTCCTCTTTTTTCACAGGGAGATCCTCTGTAGACTCTGCATCATCAGTAATTTTCTCAGAGGTAGCAACTTTATGAGGCTCTTCAGTCTTTTTCCTTTTAGGGTCCTCCTTTTGAAGTGTGTTGCCATGCCTTTTGAGTCCATAGTACTGTGCCTCCTTTTCTGAGTTCATTGGAAGAAAATGTATGGTTCTTCTATAACCAGTGTAGTAAGCTAACTCTATCTTCTCAGCAGACATACCTACAAATTGAGACATCTTCCATCCACATTGATTGCACAGATATTTCTTCATTCCATACAGAACTTCACTTTTTGACATCTTTTTCTTCTTCTTTTTAGAATCTCTTAATGAGTCTATCACAGCATCTAAAGCTTGTTTATTTTTCATTTCAATAAAGTCACACAACTGTATATTTCTTTGTTCTTCAGTCAAGCTCCGATCTGCAAGAAGTTCAATGGCCTTTCTTTTGACTTATGGATCTGTATCAATCATATGCTGGATTTCTTTTGGACTTGGCTCATAGGAAAAATCTGAAACACTTTTAGTCTTGTGTTCCTTTTTGGTGTTTAGCTCTTTCTCAAGTTCTCTAGCCAATTCTGCATCTTTGGCCTGTAATGCTTCCAATCTTGCTTGCTCAGCTCTCTCTAGTGCTTGGATTCTTTCAATCTCAGCTAAGCTTGCAGCTTCTTCTCTCTCTTGTCTCTTTGTTTTCTTTGGCTGAGGAGCTTCTTCCACCATGATTTGCTTTCCTTTACTTCTAGTGGTAGCCCCAGACTTAACCTCTGCAGCAGACTTATATTTTGCAGCAGACTTAATCAGATCATCACCAGTCTTAGTCACTTCAACCTCTTCTGTCACCACTTTCTTTTTCAACAACTTCTTTTGCTGGCTTTGGCTAAGATTGTTGATTAAGATATCAGCTGCTTCCATTCCTTCAGGACTAACTTCTGAATTTTGAGGAAGATTGTCCTTTATAGGAGTCTGAAGATTTGTAGGAGTCTGAAGTTCTTGGTCATCCAAATTCCTCCTCTGTTTGGAAGAATTTTCAACTGTATCATCCTCTGTATCACTGAATACCATTCCAGAAGCTTTCATCACATCTTCCATCTTTTGTACCCACTTAACCAATTTGTCAATAGTAGCACCCATGGTTTGCTTAGTCTCCTTCAACTCATTTTCCAGCACCTCTATCTTGTTTTCAAGTTGTGTGAGAGTTGCCTTGTTTGTAGAGGATTGTTCCTCCTCATGAATTGAGGTTTGGGTGTGGGTTTGTGGAGATCGTTGTGGTGGTGTAGGAGAAGGTGGCAAGGTACCAAGGGAGCTGGAGGAACCAGGTTCAGGAATAGGTACATCAGGGGCATCCATTGGTTGGGATGAGTTATCACTTTCTGATGATAATAAGGATGTACCTGCGTTGTCAGTACCACCAGGCAGCATAGCAGGGAGCAAGGGTTTCAATTTCCCTTTAAAACTCCTTTTCATGTTTGCAAAAAGCTTCTTTTTAAATGGAATGACCATATACTGAGTCTTATTAACTGTTTCAACATCTAACACCATTTGCAAAAACCTTGGATACATCAAAAACTTTGTGGTACTTTTGGAATTTGTTACCATTGCTTCAAAGATCATTTTTGAAAAATCATAGGTTTTATTTGTGGAGAGAAAAATCAATGCAGAAGCAAGACTGCTACCAAATTGATCCCATCCACCACTCTTAGAACTTAGGCATTGAAGCAAATGGTGAATTAAGAACCTCCAATTAGGAGTGAATTGACTTTTCCAAAACGTAAGAGTACCATCAGGAAGATACCCCATTTTCTTTATACCCTTAAAAATCCTTTTATTTGACAACATAGTAATTCTTGAGGCATCATTTAATTGAAGGCTACTTCTAATGGAAGCCTCAGTAACAGAGTATTCAGTATTATCTATGGTTGCCCTTAACTCTTGAGTCCCATCAGCAAGAGTTTCGGCAGTGGCAGTCTGCCAAAACTGTTTGACTAGGGAATCGTAGATGATAGGGTGACATGTTAAAGCATACCTGATGTAGGAACCCTTCATAAAATCCACGATTTCATGGAAGTCATCACTGCCCACTGGTTTCTTCAAGAACCCTACTTGATTGTGCTTGTTACAGTACTTCATTCTTACAATATTGTTCTCGCTTTGAATATTGAAAGGTACTTTGAAAAGATGTTGATTTGGGGTTTAAATAGCCAAGATGAAAACAGAGTATGCGATTTTCTTGTCGAAAATAGGTGATTTGTTTGTTACACTATTTTTGGAGAGAAAATAAAGATAAGAATTGAAAATAAAATCCAAATATTATCTTTATATACTCCTAGAATATTGTAAAACTGTAACGGTACTATTTAAAGAGTTAAAATCATTGGGCCGATGACCAGTACTAACGGTCATAAAAAGTACACTGCCAGACTTAATTTTGGTCAACCAGATTTAATCACCAGACTTAACTGATGGTCAACATTAATCAGTAAGTATTTGTACCAAAAGTCTGAAAATAGCCTCCGTATGTCTTCAATCCATATTTTCCATGGAAAAATTAGTCCAAAAACCAAAAGAAGACAGCAGTACATATATATGCAACCGACTTAATCACCTGACTTAAAATGCACATTAATTCAAATTATTTGCAAACACGACATTTAGTTTCAAATTATACATTTAACCTCCCCTTAAATGTAGCTAGGTACCATGTAAATTTAAGAAACCAAAAGACCTTTGTTAATCATGAAAATGTATATAAAGTACTTAAACCAAAACAAACGAAACCTTTGATGTTGCAAAACATGAATCAACTTTTCTGAAAACACACATGTCCTAATGACTTATTCAAGCACAATGCAAGTCTCTTAAAATGATGCAATAACCTTGAGAAGAAATGATGGCTATCTCAAGAATTAAACTCTCTTCCTTTTCTTTGCCTTGGAATCATGATCAAGCTCATCACAGATTTTACTTAACAGTTGACCACCTATGTTGAGAAGAAGGTTATCAACTGCATCGGTTTAGTCTTCACATTGAAGCTTTGAGGACATCATTCTATAGAGCACTTCAGTGCTTAGAGGATACACAACATCAGTGAGCATAAAGATATCAACACCTCCTTTGGTTGAAAGATGATTAACTCCACTTGTAGTGAATAACTGCCCCAAGAGAGTTTATCTTGGCTTGAAAAGTTCCAGCGCACATCTGCAGAGCTTGGTGCAAACATTCTATGAAGATCCACATATAATTCCTGTGCCTTCACATCAGCTTTCCCTTCAGTCTTGAAATCCAGTTGAACTAGCTTCCATAGAGTATCTAAGTCCTCTCTGTCACAGGACTTTACCAATGTTTCCTTGTTCTTGTAGCACTTAGATGTGCCATCAGCTCTAGTTATCTTCCAGACTTTTCCACCTTTATCCCTGCTGATATTCCAATCTTATATTCTTGCTGGAAATAGATTGATGTACATCTTCGTTTCAAATATATCCAAGGGTTCTTTAAACCCCAGCTTGTGCTCTGAGCATCCACTATCAAATAAATCTTTATAACTAAGTCCCTGAAGTGAATGATCCTGCACATGAATAAGAGATTAGTTTCTCTTAATGACCCAGGCCTGTGCAGGCTTGGGTCCATTTTGTGGATCTACATATTTGTAAGTCTTGTAAGAACAAGTTCCACTGATACTACTTTGGGATTTATAATTAAGTTCATTCTTTAATGTGTCCCATTTCCAACAATCTAAGTCTCTAGTAGGAGACCCCCTTTTACCCCTTACAGCATAAGAGTTTGAGATCTTAGCTGTATTATTTACAATGGGTCTTCTCACAGGTGATATTGATTTGGAGAAATTTCTTCTTTGGTTAAAATTGTTCACCTGTGAAATAGGTCTTCTCACAGGTGAATAAGATTTTGCAAAGTGATTTCTATGATTAGCTTGGTTCACCTGTGGTTTAACTGGTTGTTTTGGTCTATAATATCCAGTATTACCCTTGGGATAAACAGGATTAACCTTTTGCCCAACAGATTTAACTTGGCTTCTACCTGTATTAACATTTGGTCTACCAGAATTAACTTTGGAATGACCAGTATTAACCCTTGAATGAGCAGAATTAACATTTGTTTTACCAGTATTGAGTAGAACTTGTCTAGGGACAAACTGATTAGCATGATTAATTCTATTCACATTATTCCATACAGGTTTAGCCACAACATTACCAGTATTAACCACTCTTTGTTTTCTCAACTCATTTTCTTTAGCCATTCTTTTTTCATGAAAGTCACAATCTTTTATTAAATGACTAATGCTATTACACACAAAGCATCTTTTCTGAGTAAACACATAACCTCCTCCTAACACTCTATTCCATTTATCATTCTTTTCCCTTTTTGGTGTCTCTGGCTTATCTACTTGTTGCCTACGAGATTTTAAGTGAGTTTCACAACTAGGTTCAACAGGTTTTTGTTTAGGTTCAGACACAGCAGGTTTATCACTTTTCACAGAATTAGACCTTGACACTTCACTTGACACACTTTCAGGTTCTGATTCAGAGGGCTCAGAGGTGTTTCCAAGTGACTCTTCACTGTCATTAGATTGGCAGGTAGAGTATTCACTGGATTTATCTTCCTGAGACCTTTGTTTCAGGCATTTGAGGTCCTTTTTTACCATACACATATAGTGATTCATCAAACTTTTTCTTAGGTAGAGGAGTATAGTCTCCACTTAAAGGAGGTGGAACTCCTTTGTAGTTATCAGTTTTTAAGAATCTACTATATACAATAGAATCAGCCAAGTCAGTATATGAACCAGTAAACATGCTTCTATCCATTTCTTCTTCATAGCTTAGAACCTCACTATCTGATTTTATCTCATATCCTAGACCAATTTTACATGTTGAGCTCATACCACTACTTATTAATTTTGATAAATTTTTAGAATAATTTTTCCATTTGTCTACTATTTGCTGTAATTCTTCTTTATCTTTAAGAGCTTTTTCACCAATTCTCCTATACTTTTTCAGTTTTTCATCTTTAGCATATATTTCATTAGCCTGAAAAGTAAGTTTTTGATTTAAATTGGCTAGTTGTGTTTGAAGTTTATTAACCTGAGCTTCTAAGGTTTTAACACCATTTTCATAAGCAAGTATTTTAATCTCCTGTTCTTCTATTTGATTAGTTTGTTCATCACAAATAGCTTTAACACTATTGTATGAATCAATACATAGTTTAGAACATAGAGATACCTCAGAGTTAGAGCTTATGGCCATTAGAGCATGATTGGAAGGTTCCTCCTCTTCAGTGTGCTCCACCCAATTGATAATGCCATCATCCATTGTCAGCAGACCAACCTGGCTTGTCTCCTTCTTGTGCATCTCTTCTGGATACGTGGAGTTCCTCTTCTTCTTCTCTTCAGAGGTCACTTTTGCTGTGCATTCTCTAGCAAAATGACCATTGTTGTTGCACTTCCACCATACAAGTTTTGACTTATCATAACCAACTAGCTTATTTCCATTGTATTTGATGTTTCTTCCAGTCTTCTTGAAGAATCTTTTCATCCTGAGTGCAATCATGGCCAGTTGCCAATTGATGTCCATTTCTTCAATATCAACATCATCAATCTGATCAAGGTCATCATGAATGAGATCTCTTTCATCAGACATCTTTGCAAAAAGAGAGTAGAGAACTTCATCAGCAAAGCCAGCAGGGATATCTCTTTCCTTTATGCTATTTGAAGAAGAAGCATAACTGCCAGAATTAAAACTGCCATAACTAACTTTGTTAGTACTAGTCTTGCCTTGTTCAACAAAGGCAACATTAGCTGCACTTGAAGATGGTTTTGAGCTTCCTTTGAGGTCTTGTTCAAAAACCCTAAGATTGTTGAACAAATCATCAATTGACCAATCATCAACACCTTCTTTTAGCCTCATGCTCATGGTCACATTTGTCCATTCATAAGGCAAGGATCTAAGAAACTTATGGTTTGCATCTTCAGTAGATACAGGTGAATCATGAGCTTCTAATTGAGAGAGTAGGTGTTGGAACCTTTCATAACCCTTTTCAAGCCCTTCAGAACTACTCACTGTGAATGCCTCAAATTGCTGTTTAAGTATAGCCTTCTGCATCTTCTTGGAATTTGCATTCCCTCCAAATCTGATTCGAATTGCTTCCCAGATCTCTTTTGCATTATCCATCCCATGGAACCTTCTTAGGTGTTCCTTTGGAATGGCCATCAGAAGAATGGTCCTAGCTTTTCTTTCTTTCTCTACAGCATGTATCTCAGCAGCAGTGACTAGTGGAAGCACTTTAACAGTACCATCCTTGCCTACAGAGATCCTTTTCTTTGGATTACCATTCTGTATGACTTTCCATACATCATTATCTATGTATTCCAGATAATGTTCCATCTTCATTGCCCAAATATCATACTCCTCCTTCTTAAGAATTGGGAGTTTGATGTTGGCCACAGGTACAATCTGTTGTTGTTGCTTTGGCTTCTCATTATCAGAGTCAGCATCTTCATGGTTTGATTCATCAGAATCACTGTGACGGCTAGAGAATTCATCAACAGGTTTTGACATCTTTATTAGATTTTGGTGAGTGTTTGAGTGGTTGTGGTGTGTGGATCTGTGTTTCTTCTTACTCAGAGTCCCTCAGCGAGGCTCTGATACCACTTGTAGGTCCAAAGTTTTGGATCTAAGCAGCCTTTGTAAGACAATAGATACATTGGATAAATCCAAACTATCTATATGAGAAACTCTAAACAATGTATACTTGATGTTAACGCGGAATATTAACACAAGCAGTAAGAACAACACAGAGAATTACTAACTTTATATTCTATTAACTTTTAGAAAACTTGGCATAGAACTCAATGCCTTAGGGTTCCTTTTATACTACAAGGAAACCCTAATTCAACAAACGTGTGAAAGGATACATGCATATCTTCTCCTAAGATATCTAACCGTGTGCATATCCTTTCCTATAATATCTCCTAGCTTATCTAACTTGTTCAGCAAAACAGACTTAACTGAACTAACATAAACAGACTTAACTATCACTGGCCAGACTTAACTTAGTACTGGCAGACTTAACTATCCACCCGACTTAACTAAGCTATTCAGACTTTTAAGTCTGTTACAAATAATTCCCAACACATCAGGAGGGAGAAGTAGTGTACACGGCAATTTACCGGGTCAATGAAGAAGAGCTATAGGCATATATACCATTGATTTTTCTGGTAGAATGACCAGTTATTATTGTTTCATCTTTCGTAATTTGGTTGATCGAGGGAAATGTGCTTAGAAACTGTGTACATCGAGGCTTATTTACCAATTTGGATGCATTCTATGTGAGTTATGTTGATATGATACTCCCCGAACTTACAACGATCGCGCTACGGTCTATAGTATGCTTTCTTCGCTGTGTGTTAGAAGAATAAAGAGATCTAGTAGAAGGGTTGTCAGTTTAGGAGGGAGAAAGTAAAAGAAAGTGCTCACTAGTTGGTTGGGATTAATAACCCAACTAGATTATTATAGTGGTTCGTCTGCAGGTAATACAAGCAAGCTGAGGATGATGTGAGAAGATAAGAGTTGCGAAGATGTCCTCAAAGGCTACTAGAATTCATCAACATTGTTATTTTGGTTCTTATTTACTCGTTAGGAATCATTGTAACCAATTCACGTGTGACACCATCTTAGAGGGAGATTGTTAGCTTTGCTATTTTGTAAAGCTGGCGTCTTACACGCGAATTGGACTAGATAACTAGTATGCGTATAACGTAGGGACTACTAATGTAATATTGTAATAGTTATCATGTGTATGAGCTATAAATACCCCTCAAGAATCCACTTGAGGGGTATGGGAAAACATTGTGTAAACATCATTTGTTCTTAATAAAACACATTATTTTCTTTCACATTTCTCTCTCTAGAACTTCACTATGTTTTACATAAATCATCAACCTAGACCTCACGAAGCCACTTGAATCTTGATACTCACACTAATGTTCGCAAAGAAAGATATAATATCTATAAGTAGATCAAATTTAAGTGTCTAAACAATAAACAACACTATTTTGTTTAGACAATATTGTACACTCAAATATTTGAAATTAAATATATATCTCTTATATAGATAAAATTATATAAAAAAATATATAAAGGTGGGGCTGGGTGATTTTCTCACTTCGGTTTTCGTATAAAACCAAAAACTGCTCCAAACATCCAGCTTTTATAAAAATCAAAACCACAACCACTGGTTTGTCAATTGTGGCAGTTTTTCCAATTTCGATTCGGTTTATCGGTTTTTGTGCTCACCCCTAAATTTTATATAACAAATGTACGAAAATAATAATTTTAAAAAACAACTATTAGAAAATTAAATAAAACCGATCCTTCACATAGAAATATAGATATTTTTTATTTATTTAAATTGAACGTATTAAAATTTATAATTTCCCTTGATAAAATATTTTTATACTTCTTAAATTAATCATTTCAAACATGTATTATCGTTTAAGATATAATTTCATACTAACAAACACCATTTTGTATATATGTTCTTACACATCATAACATTGTAGTATATTTCTCATATAATAAATATACTAAAAATAATAATTAAAACAACGTGTTGTATATATGTTCTTACACATCATACCAAATTAAAACAAAAATTCTAATAGCCGAAAAACCTGAAATAATTGATTTTTTTTCTTCTTTTTTAGAATAAACTGAAAATTTATGAATACGTAGAAAAGAAAAATACTTGGAAAATCCGAACATAAATAATTTCAAAAGAACCTTACAAACCGAAAATATTTTTTGAGTTAATTACAAATTTCTTCCTTCTGGTTTACATAATTTGCATCTTTCATCCTTACGTGAGAAGCGAAAACACTAACATGCTATCACGTTTTATGCACGTGAGGGACTTAACCTCAAAGAGTAATGGCCGTTAGTCAAAAGGACGAACGTTGATTTTGCAACCATAGAGATAAACGGTGTAAGCAAAGTTTAAAAGGGATGAAAAGTGCAATTGTGTGTAAATCGTATAATTGAAATTTGTAATTAACTCTAATATTTTTATGCGATTCTTGAAAACCTTTTGATTTTATAACTCCACCCTAGCTCTATGTGATTGTAGTCACTAATATAGATAGTAAGAAAATTGTCATTTGAGTTATTTGAAGTCTAGTATGATATTGTATGTTTGAAGCCATTAATAAAACCATTGAGAGCTCTCGGTACCCTATGTCAAGAGTGGTGTTTTCCCTTAAAATTCAACGTGACAGAACGAGCTCCACTCTGTGGCTCGCTTTTTTGAGTCATGCGCCATCGTGACCAGCTGAAATGGTCTCGGAAAAGGTAACGACATACACACCGTGGCTAGCGTTTTCCCATCAAATGATCCCTTATTATTTTATTTTTTTCTTTTTTAAGTTGTGTGTTTAATCAAATGTGTGTGATTAACTGATTGCAAGTGAAGTTGAAGTGTGACTGCGTTTGTGTTTGAGTGAAATTAGATCTAAGAAAAATTAGAGTTATTATTGGTCCTTACTCCTTATATAAGAATCATTTATTTTAGGGCTAGTTTAGTTTGGGCTGAAGTTTGTTTGGGCTAAAATTAGGTTTAATAAACTTTGTTTGGGCTTAGGCTAGTTTGGTTTTACCGTTTTAGAATATAGACACATACGTATTGGTTGTATTTTTTTTCCTTAATAAAATATTAATTTTAGTTAAATGTTTTGTTTTATTTAAGTAAATGAAAATAAAATAAAACATGTGTTTTCAGAGGTGCACGACGGCACAAGAATATGTTGTTTTAGGAGGGAGGGGTGTTTTTTATGTTGTGGTGAATTCTGATGCTATGAGAAAAAGGTACTAATGTGGCAGCACCTTTTAACATAACATGAACGGGACGGCTTGAAGGGTACCTTCTCTAACAAATATATCCAAATTGCAAACATGTAACAGTTAAGGTATGGGCTGATGATTTGCTTATGATCAGTCTTATGAATAGAATAAAAACATAGAAAGAGGCTGATCACTTGCTTATCATGATCGATCCCACAAACAATGTTGAGAGCTCGTGTTTTTGGATAAGTGGAAACCAAAGCTAGCGTTATTGCAGCTTTTATATTTCATGTTAGAAATAACCACCATAAAGACAATTATTGCTTGACTTTTGAGTTTACATCTATTATTACAAAAGTAATATAAGATTTTTAGTCTTCTCAAATTTGGAACAAGCATCCCTAATGAAGTTACTAAAAAAAAAACCCTTCATTTAGAGGTAAAAGTGTTTTTAACCTAGCAATGTTTGCAAGTTTATAGTAGCATAGGTCATGGTGATTAGTCCTCAATTAAAGAAGGTTGATAAACAATAAAATATCTTTGAGATTTATAACTCAACATATAGTTAGCTCACCAGCTAAAATCCCAAAATTTAATCCAATCCAACAATTGTTATTTTCATTGGCTAGTTTTCACAGTTCCGTTTCTTAACCGTTCCCTAACTAAATTGCTAAGATATTCTGACAAAAGAATACATCCCACCAATAAAGGACTTTGGTATTATAGAAAATAAAATTTATAACTTTTGACAAAAGTTCAAATGCATACTGTTATTTTGATACATATCAACGGACAAATTCTCACCATCCATCTAGTTTGATGTAATGGTGGAGATTAACCTAAGATTAAATATGTAAACCTAATATATATATATATATATATATATATATATATATATATATATATATATATATATATATATATATATATATATNGTTTTCATACGTGTCTTTACGCTTTCATACGTTTTTGTCCATTTTCATACGTATTCGTCCGTTTTCTTAAGTTTTCGGCCATTTTCTTACATTTGTGAATATCACAAGTGATTTCTAAATATATCACAAGTGATATTCAATGATATCCAGAATACCACTTGCGATTTTTTGAATATCACTTGCGATATTCTGAATATCACTTGTGATTTTCTTATGTTTTCGTCTGTTTTCATACGTATTCGTCCGTTTTCATACGCAGTAGTCCGTTTTTTACGTTTTCGTTCATTTTCGTCCGTTTTTATACGTTTCAGAATATTACAATTGATATTCAGAATATCACTTGTGATTTTCTGAATATCTATCACTTGTGATTTTCTGAATATTACTTGTGATTTTCATGTTACAAAACATTTGTTGAAAATCATTTGCCATATTCAGAAAATAACTTATGACATTCAGAATATCACTTATGATATTCAGAATATCACTTATGATATTCTGAATATCACAGAATATTACTTATAATATCCAGAATATCATTTGTGGCACTCATAATATCACTTGTGATATTCTGCATATCACAGAAAATCACTTGTAATATTCAGAATATCACTTGCGATATTTTGAGTATCACAGAATATCACTTGTGATATTCTGATATTCAGAATATCACTTGTGATATTTAGAAACATATGAAAACGTTTGAAAATGGCCAAAAACAATTAAAAACGGACAAAAACGTAAGAAAACGGATGAAAATCTATGAAAACGGAAGAAAATGTATGAATAGGACAAAAATGTTTGAAAAATGGACGAAAACGAAAGAAAACGGATGAAAACGTATGAAAACGAACGATAATGTAAGAAAACGGATGAATATATATGAAAACGGAGAAAAACGTATGAAGGCGTAAAAACACGTCTGAAAACGGACGAAGACGTATGAAAAATGGACGAAAACGAAAGAAAACAGACGAAAACGTGTTAAAACGAACGAGAACGTATGAAAACGGACGAAAACGTATGAAAACGAACGAAAATGTAAGAAAACAGATGAACACGTATGTAAACAGACGTTAACGGGCGAAAACGTAAGAAAGCGGATGAAAATGTATGAAAACGGACAAAAACCTATGAAAACAGGCGAAAATATATGAAAACGGGCAAAAATGTATGAAAANCGTTTTCATACGTTTTTGTCCGTTTTCATACGTTTATATACGTTTTCAGACGTTTTTGTCCGTTTTCGCCTATTTTTAGACGTTTTCGTCTATTTTCAGACGTTTTCGTCCATTTTTATACACTTTCATCCGTTTTCTTACGTTTTCATCTGTTTTCGTTCGTTTTCATACGTTTTCGTCCGTTTTAATATGTTTTCGTCTGTTTTCATATGTTTTTCTTTCGTTTTCGTCCATTTTTCATACGTTTTCGTCCGTTTTCAGGCGTATTTTTACGCTTTCACACATTTTCATCTGTTTTCTTACGTTTTCGTTCGTTTTCATACGTTTTCGCCGATTTTCGTCCGTTTTCATACATTTTTGTCAAATTTTTTACGTTTCGTTCGTTTTAATACGTTTTCGTCCGTTTTCATCCGTTTTCTTTCGTTTTCGTCTGTTTTTCATACATTTTTGTCTGTTTTCATACGTGTCTTTACGCTTTCATACGTTTTTGTCCATTTTCATACGTATTCGTCCGTTTTCTTAAGTTTTCGGCCATTTTCTTACATTTGTGAATATCACAAGTGATTTCTAAATATATCACAAGTGATATTCAATGATATCCAGAATATCACTTGCGATTTTTTGAATATCACTTGCGATATTCTGAATATCACTTGTGATTTTCTTATGTTTTCATCTGTTTTCATACGTATTCGTCCGTTTTCATACGCAGTAGTCCGTTTTTTACGTTTTCGTTCATTTTCGTCCGTTTTTATACGTTTCTGAATATTACAATTGATATTCAGAATATCACTTGTGATTTTCTGAATATCTATCACTTGTGATTTTCTGAATATTACTTGTGATTTTCATGTTACAAAACATTTGTTGAAAATCATTTGCCATATTCAGAAAATAACTTATGATATTCAGAATATCACTTATGATATTCAGAATATCACTTATGATATTCTGAATATCACAGAATATTACTTATAATATCCAGAATATCATTTGTGGCACTCATAATATCACTTGTGATATTCTGCATATCACAGAAAATCACTTGTAATATTCAGAATATCACTTGCGATATTTTGAGTATCACAGAATATCACTTGTGATATTCAGAATATCACTTGTGATATTTAGAAGCATATGAAAACGTTTGAAAATGGCCAAAAATAATTAAAAACGGACAAAAACGTAAGAAAACGGATGAAAATCTATGAAAACGGAAGAAAATGTATGAATAGGACAAAAATGTTTGAAAAATGGACGAAAACGAAAGAAAACGGATGAAAACGTATGAAAACGAACGATAATGTAAGAAAACGGATGAATATATATGAAAACGGAGAAAAACGTATGAAGGCGTAAAAACACGTCTGAAAACGGACGAAGACGTATGAAAAATGGACGAAAACGAAAGAAAACAGACGAAAACGTGTTAAAACGAACGAAAACGTATGAAAACGAACGAAAATGTAAGAAAACAGATGAAGACGTATGTAAACAGATGTTAACGGGCGAAAACGTAAGAAAGCGGACGAAAACGTATGAAAACGGACAAAAACCTATGAAAACAGGCGAAAATATATGAAAACGGGCAAAAATGTATGAAAACAGACAAAAACGTATGAGAACGGACGAAAACGTATGAAAACAGACGAAAATGTATGAAACCGAAAAAAAGAACGTGTATTAGGAAAAAATGTTTATTAGAAGGGAAAAAAAACATGAATTAGAACAAAAAAACAAAAGAAAAAAGAAAAAAAAAAGAAGCGTGAATTAGGAGGAAAAAAAAGTGAATAATAAAAAAGACAAAAAGACAAAGAAAAAAATATGAACTTATGTTTTCATATTTAATCTTATGTTAATCCTCATCATTAGATCAAACTAGATGGATGGTGGGGATTTTGTCCATTGTTATGCACCAAAATAAGAGTATGCAAAATAAAGTGACTCAATAGATCTAAGAGAATAAGCTAAATTTGTGAAAATGTCTAAGCTAAATAGATTTATTAAGAAAAACATTCCTTTAAATAGAAATAACTATGTGATAAAAGCTAAAAATTATTAGATCTAATTATACTAAAGAGGTTTTGAAAAGAAATTAAGAAATAAAAAAAATGTTTATTTAATAAAGTATGTGAAAAGTTAAAAAACTAAAATAGATTTTTAGATGAAAGAAAAAGAAAATAAAAGAAAGAGATGAGAAGAAGAGGTAGAATAAGCTAGTATTTAATCCATAAAAAGCATTTTCATTAAACAATAAAAGTTGGTACAATAAGCTACAAACTACAAAATACAATACTTTAAAATTAAGCTTAAAAGCTACTACTACTAAAAAAAAATACTACTCTAAAACTAAAGAAAAATGTGTGTGTGAAATTTGTAAGAAGAGAATGATTTGCGTTGGATCTAGCGTGAGGCATTTATAAATGATTGGGTTCTATGATATTCTCGATCCTTCCATCATTTTTGGATAATTAGTTTATTAATATGATTATGTTTGTTGAATTAATTGTTTTTATTAGCTTAATTGATATGCGTAGCGAGTAGCTTCTAGGTGTTTGCTAAGTGATATGAATTTGTGATTTAAGTGTGGATTAATAAAAAAAGGATTGTGATTAATAATTAGTCAAATTATTTAGATTTGTAATTTTATTATTTGAAGGGCAAAAGCTAAAAAATAATCAAATTATACATCTAGTAATTATTTTCTTTTTAAAGGATTGTTTGCAATAAAAACCAACGTTGTGAGGGAATAATCTTGTTTAAGGAAAATAATTCATCATCAAACCTTGTTCCACACTTAATGAACTTATTAACATCAATTAGCAAACATATTTCCCATATATATATATATATATATATATATATATATATATATATATATATATATATATATATATATATATATATATATATATATATATATATATATCTTTTAAATCATTTTTAAAATTATTTAGTTGCCTTTATTGCTTAGTAAATTTGTTGGTTTACTATTAGTATAATTAGTTCTAGATTATTAATCTTGCTTCTAGATTTATTATCTTTACTTAGTATATTTAGTTTGCATCTAGATTTATGTGCTTACTTAGTTGCTTTTAAATTCTTGTAAGTGCGCGTTTTTAGATTAGCCTATCAAGAATTTAGACATGTTGGCCCAAATGTTTTTAGGCTTAATTACCAAGCTAGTGCTCCAGCTTTTAAATGATTTCAATTTTGTTAAAAAGAAATAAAATGATTTCTGTTGAGTATTGGCCACATTGTAGTTAATATTGTGGTGTTGGCTAGTAATGCGATTGTGATAAATCAAATCACTATTTTTAGTTAATGATGCGTAGCCAGTTGGTTTCTTGTTTAGTTCTAATATCAGATTCTCAAATCTGATGTTGATCATCTTGTTTAAACAATGGCAGAGTGTTTTGCTTGAGAAGCCCGCTGTATCAGCTATTGAAACGGTGTACTCAGCTTTCCACAATGCCAATTCTGCATTACTGAAAAGCTACGGTGATTACAATATTCGTTACATTTGACTCTATGTTCAGTTGTTAGTTTCAAAATATGCATAAATTACAATAAATATACATGGTATGGGTCTTGTACATGAAGAATGTATAACAAATATGAGGTTGTTGTAACTGGTGGATCTTGCCTCTGATAATTCTGATCAAATTTCATATTCTTTAATTAAGGTCACACTTCATATCTACCACCACCCCCTTTTTTTGCTGAAAATGTCATGAGGGGTTATTTGCATGTAGAAGATAACGAGGTGGAACCTTTCGTAGTAAAGACAGTCACTCCTAAACTGATCGACCAAATGAAACAAGTCATCATGGTGAGCTAGGTGCGTAGAAACATTTTTTTTCAAATTTATTTAGCTTCTGCCAAGAGGTGGCAAAATTTGAGGGCTGGTCTCGGGGCAAAATGGGCGATATATATGTAAGAGAGGGGGGTGCATTGAGCTATAGGTGCCCGTTATAAGAGTCGCCACGTCAGTTTTTACGCAATAGACAAATTTTGAATGATACCCTCCCAGCTTTAACATGTTATAGCCGTTAGTGAGTTCCACTTTTAATTTTCTTTTCATTTTCTTTAATAAAAACACATTTCATTTATACATTTAAAGCAAATTTTATACATTTTAGGGACTAAAAATATAAGAAAACAACTCGAGGACTAACATTGTAAACATAACATGGACTAACGATGTAAGAAATGAAAGGATTAGTGTGCAAATAACAAGTGGTACTCATAGAAATGTTGATGGGTCATACCATTGCACACTAAATGGAACACGTAAATTGGTAATGAGAAAAGAGTGACGAAATGTAATGTGAAGAGGAAATAAGAATAAGACAATATTCTCATAGAAGGGTAAAAAGGTAATTATCCAAGGTGTATATATTTATCTTGGATAAATATATTTAAGTATAAAAGGCAAAACCACAAACTTATAGAGGGTTATGGAAATCAACCGAACCCCCCAAAGGGGAAGTTTGACTTCATGTAACATTTGTATTACTTAATGGATAATTCTAGTGCAATTAGGAAAGTATTTGTATCCCCATAAATACAAAGGTTCCTGATGAGTGTGTAAATACTCATCATTTCTATCAAATTTAGACTGCAAAAATATTTGAAAACACACAAAAATGCCTTAAAATACATAAAATATCCTTGAATTGTGTTTTTATGTGTTTCAAATACAAAAGGATTGAAAACTGATGAAAAAACAGTCAAGTTTGCATAATTGGCAGTTTCAGTCCCTGAACTTTCAAAGTTGTCAAAACTAGTCCCTGGTTATTCAAAACATGGAAAATTATCATCAAAGGTCCTTGGGGATTCACAAGTTGTCAAAATTAGTCATTTAAAGTTCAAGTTTGCAAAATGACAGCTTTGATCCTTGAAGTTTGAAAAATGGCAAAATAGGCCCCTGAAGTTTCACACTTTGGCATAACTAGTCCCTGAAGGTTTAAATTGGATGAAAAGTCAACATTAGTCCATGGGAAATCAAAATTGTTCACTTTTAATCCCTGGATGAAAGTTTTCTACAATTGGCAATTTTTACCCCTCAAGTTTCAAATTTGGCAAAACAAGTCCTTGGGTATTTAAAAAATGGAAAATATCAAAAAGTACCCTTGTTCTATTCATTCTTGTCAAAATAGGTACTCATGATAACTTTTGGGAATTTACAATTTCAGCCCCTCAAAATTCAGAAAATACAACAATGGTCCTTGGGCTTAATAAACCTTATACCATACTAACCCTTTATATTAAAACCCAACCCAAAAATAACTTAAATCCAACACCCCCTATTTACCCTTGGCCCATTTCACTCCAGCCTAACACACCCCTTTTTATATAAAACGGGGTTTGACCCGTTGACCCCTCCAAAACCACTCCCACTGTTCATCTCCCTCCTCCCCACCTGCAATTCAAAACCAGGGTGGTTTCACCACCACCTTACCCCATCCACCTGTCTCACCACCTCATCCATTCCACCTCACCACCCGCCAAACATATACCACTGAGCATTTAATGCTTCCCCACCATCAAACACTCCACCTCTACTNCTCCCTCCTCCCCACCTGCAATTCAAAACCAGGGTGGTTTCACCACCACCTTACCCCATCCACCTGTCTCACCACCTCATCCATTCCACCTCACCACCCGCCAAACATATACCACTGAGCATTTAATGCTTCCCCACCATCAAACACTCCACCTCTACTCACATCCCCTGTTTTTGGTTCCAACTCACCCCCAGCTCCATCCCTAATATCTAAAGTTGTCTCCTCCACCTCCACAACCCACCAAAGTTCTTTAATTGCTCTCAAACTACCCTCACTGTTCAAAAAGACTTTTGGCGCCAAAATGCCAAGTGTATGGTTTTGATGAATTCTTGGGATCCAACAGCTCAAATGGAGTGGTAAAGATTCAGAGGTCGACAAGGAACCCAAAAGATCATTATATATCAAGAAGGAAGCAGAGGAGAGAGTATCTAGTGTAATTTAATTTTATGTATGTCGACTTAATTAAATTTCCAGTTTCCATTGTAATATTTAGCTTCTAAGTTCTATGGTTAATGTTTTCAGTGTAATCTAAAACCTTTATCAGTCTTTAATTTCAGTGCTTCTTCAATTCTCAGTTTGTGCAAATTTTACCTCAAATTCTCAATTTGGTTTAAATGTTGTTATTAGTATTGTTTATGGACATTTAAGCTCATATAAGCTCCTTACATAGCTTCTGAAAGCTATTAGAAGAAGAAAGAACCAATATTACTTAGAAATAAACATATTCAAAAATATACAAAAAAATAGTGAGAAAAATAAAAAATCAATGGTGAAGATCAAGAAAGCTGGAGAAGGGTTGATTGTGGATTGCCCTGGGTTAGAGGCTTAGTGGTAAGCCTATAGGAGTTGTATTTAGCCCTTGGTTCTGTGTTTTCAACTGGATTCCACTTGTAAGCCTTTAGTACTTTATTGCATTTTACTGTTTCAATAGCTTAATTCTGCTTTTTCCTGTATTTTTATGCTCATTAGGTGTGTTAGAAGTAAGTTGTGGTTTAATATTGTATGTTTATTCAGTGTGATTCATATTTGCTAAATCCTTTAGTTTACACAGTCAAATAAGTATTATGGTGATCTTTGATGTTCTTTGATTAAAAGTGTTTGATCTGTGTTAAATTAAGTTTGTTTCATCAAGTTATAACTTTGTGAATTGAAATTAAGGCTTAATTCAGTAATACTCTTTGAAATTCATTAAGTTAGTTACTTAAAGGCTTGTTTGGCAAAACTTGTTTATCTGTGATATAGGGTATGTTTGCGGGTAACTTTGGTCTAAGTATATCACTTTAGGTCATATTAGCCTATCTCAGTCATAAAAACCAGTGTTGGTTCATACAAAAGTCAAAATGACCTTTGATCTCATCTTATGTGATCACTGTCATAGATTTAGGATCCATAATCAATTATATTAGTTAATAAGTTGTTAGAATAGATAAAATCAGTATCAATATAACTTAATTCATCATAATCAGTAAGTAGGATTAATCTAAAGTTCATTAAAGTCAACATACTAGTACTTAGTAAAAAGTCAAATTTCAGTTCTTAAATTTTTTTGAATAAACTAGTGATTTTCATTGTGATCTATTTAGTAAGTTTTAGTTTGTAAGCTTTTAGGATTATCTAGTTTTGTTGCTAATCTTTAATAGAATATTTTTAGTTAATTTTTATTTAGCTTTTTAACTGCTTATTTTGTTGCTTCTTTTTAGCTCTTTTTCTTAAACTTGCCCTGTGCACAGGCTTGATAGTCATATTCATAAGCTTGCACAATCTTCAAAATTTAGTATTAGCTTGTGATAATTGTTGTTTTAGAAAGCCCTTCTGGCCTATTGCTTATGTGTATGCTTATTTTCTCATTAACTGCTTATTATGATTGCTTAGTTTGTTCTCTATGTCTGTTCAAAATCACTCCCTACACTGACTCATTAGTGTGGGTGAGCCTTTTTCATAAGCTCATTAAAAGCTCTTCATTGATCCCTAGCTTGTGTGTTTTGGCTTTTTGAGAAGCCCATCCACCAGACTCAAAGTTCCAAAGCTTACTTTTCATTTTTC
This sequence comes from Artemisia annua, assembly GCA_014162995.1. NCBI lineage: Eukaryota > Viridiplantae > Streptophyta > Magnoliopsida > Asterales > Asteraceae > Artemisia > Artemisia annua. The sequence continues at coordinate 180,013 of LBNU01028600.1, read as the reverse complement.
AGCTTATTCTATAAGCCTACTAGTGGCTTTTTGTTTGTCCCATTTCCTGTGCACATTGAGCAATTCAGTGTATTTAGAGCTTTTTCATAAGCCCTTCGACCCAACAAGGTGAGCTTTGGCTTTTTGGATAGCCCACCAACTCATCTCACTTAATCAGTCCTTATTTAGTATTTATAATAAATCAATAATAGTTTTAATAATAAATAAATAGTAATTAATTAATAATAAATTCATAAAAAGTATAATAATTATATTTTCAGTTTTAAAAATTGTTTTATAATATTTTAGACTTTTTTAAGTTTTAATTTCATTTATCTAGGCTTATTTTACATTTTCTTAATTTTTAGGTAATTGTTAAGTAGTTTAAAATAGTTTTTAATTAATAATAATTAATTAATAAGTCTAATAAATATTTTTATTTTTCCAATAATTTTCTTATGTCATTAGGATTGTAAAAATATAATTTTCGTATCCATAGCCCTTTTATTTCTTAAAACTCACGTTTTATTTTGTACGTTTACGTTAATTTAAACTAAACGTACGCGTTTTTAGGTTTTAAACGTTTTTAAGTCATTTCCTTTTACGTGCTTGTTCATATAGCTTGTTTAAGCTATTTTGTTTTATATTTCTTAGTTCACTCACTCAAAACCCTATTCCTGTTCAATTTCACCTAATCACAAATTCGTTTTATTAAAGATTTCACACCTCGTTGGGATTAAACGACCCAGGGATATTCTATACTCCTTTGGTGTAATTGCATTGTGTTCTTGATAGTTTGACTTTTGTTGACCAAATCCTTGGTTGATTTTAGTTGACTGTTTAGAACCAATCAAATTTTGGCGCCGCTGCCGGGGAGGTGTGCTGCGTACAACGAATTTGAAGCATTAGTGAGTTTTGAATATACATCCATTGTATATTTACCATCTTTGTCCATATTATCTTATTTTCATATAAAAACCAAAATTATCGTGAAGTTAATTCGTTTGACGGATCGATAACCAAAAACATTTTAATTTCAGTTTTCAACGAACACAAAAAAATCCAAAAGATTCTTCTTACCTTTTCTAAGTTTCCATCATTCTAAAGGATTCTTAGACTCGTCTTAGTGCATGCGCACTCGTTCTTCTAGGTCATCGAGCCCTTTTCGTGAGCTTGTAAACATACCTCGAAGACGTCGTAGACGTTCTGCTCCATCAGTCGTATCTGAGATACGTACTGAACCCAAAACCCCTGTCATCATGACAGAAGACCGTCCCATGAATGAGCTTCTCCAGGCACCCATTGAGGGCTATGGAGATGCCATTGTTGTTCTAGCCATCGTGGCTGACACTTTTGAGCTCAAAACCGGGTTACTGAATCTTGTAACCCAAAGCCAATTCTATGGTTTTGAGAGGGGCGATCCTCATGCTCATATTCGATGGTTTAATAAGATCGCATCTACCATCAAATACAAAAATGTCCCACATGAAGCAATCAAACTTCTTCTATTCCCATTTTCCCTCGAAGGACAAGCCCGGATTTGGCTTGAAAAACAACCCCCTCATTCGATTGAAATATGGGAGGATTTAGTTACAAAGTTTGTGAATGAATTCTATCCTCCCCACAGAACCACAAGTCTTAAAAATGAGATCATGAAATTCACACAAAGATTTGATGAATCATTTGGTGAGGCATGGGATCGTTACAAAGAATTGCTCCGCAAATGTCCCCATCATGGTTTCACCGAGTTAATGCAAATGGACACCTTCTATAATGGTTTAAGCCAATCTGACCAAGACTCTCTTAATGCCTCCGCGGGAGGTAATTTTTTGAGCAAAACCACAAAGAAGCTTTAGCAATCATTGAAAATAAGTCTCAGGTCCGCTTTGCACGAACAAAGCCATATCAATCTCATGCTAGTGCTGGTCCTTCTACTTCATCTCCCGTGAGTACTTCTAGCACCGATCCTAAAATTGACAAACTCACGGATGCTATTCAAGCTTTGGTTCTCTCAAACCAAAAGAAAGTCACTTTCACACAAAATCCTTCACATGTTGAAGTGAAGAAAGTGGAAGTTTGTATCACTTGTGGTGGCCCTCATGCATACTACAACTGTACTACCACCGATGGTAGTCCTTTTGAAGCCAATACTATAGCCGGTACTTCAAATCAAGGAGGTAATCAATACCGTCCTCAAATTGAACCAAGTTACCGTGCTAACAATTATCAAGGACCACCCGGTTTCAACCAAAACCAGAATTTGCAAAACCGGAACCAAAACCAACCTCGAATGAACCAAGGTTATCAAAACCAAGGGAATTTCTATCCAGGACAAAATCAAAGTTTCCAAAACCAAGGAAACTTTAATCGAAAAAATTTCAACCAAGGAAATCATTTTCAGGGAAATGGTAATCCAAATCAAGGGAATTTCCAACATCAAGGTTATAATCAAAATAACCGAGTCCAAAATTTCCCTAATCAACCTTAAGCCATTCTCCCAGCTCCACAACCATCATCTGATGAGTTGTTAAAGCAGTTCATGAAAACTCAGGAAGAAACAAACAAGTTGTTGGTCAGCCAGATCTCTGAGATCAAGAAATCTTTAAAGGATCGACCCTCAGGCTCAGGTACTTTACCTAGCAACACGGTCGCTAATCCGAGGGGCGATGCAAAGGCGATCACAACCAGAAGTGGTGTTTCATATGATGGACCCACTATTCCTACTACCTCTTCTTCTCCTCCTTCCAAGGTAGTGGAAAGTGAACATGAGGTGACAAAGGACAAGGTATCTCCTACTAATAACGGAGGTACCAACGACGTCCACCCTCAAGTTGTCCCAAAACCCAAACCCAAACCAGGAGTTGTTTTTGAACCACATGAAATCCCGGTTGAAAACCCTAAATCTAAAACTTCTATTCCTTACCCATCACGTTTAAATGAGCAAAAGCTCCGCGAAAAGGCTAGTCAAAATATGGATAAATTCTTTCAAATCTTTAAAGAATTACATTTTGACATAAACTTTGCGGATGCTATCATTTTGATGCCCAAATTTGCATCAACAATCAAACACTTGTTAAGCAACAAGGAAAAACTGTTTGAAATGGCAAAAACTCCACTGAACGAGAACTGCTCAGCAGTTCTATTGAAAAAGCTTCCTGAAAAGCTTGGANAAACTTCTATTCCTTACCCATCACGTTTAAATGAGCAAAAGCTCCGCGAAAAGGCTAGTCAAAATATGGATAAATTCTTTCAAATCTTTAAAGAATTACATTTTGACATAAACTTTGCGGATGCTATCATTTTGATGCCCAAATTTGCATCAACAATCAAACACTTGTTAAGCAACAAGGAAAAACTGTTTAAAATGGCAAAAACTCCACTGAACGAGAACTGCTCAGCAGTTCTATTGAAAAAGCTTCCTGAAAAGCTTGGAGATCCTGGAAAGTTTCTAATACCTTGTGTATTTCCGGGAATGGTTGAATGCTATGCCTTGGCCGATCTTGGTGCAAGCATCAACCTGATGCCTCATTCAGTATGGAAGGAACTTTCTCTTCCGGATCTTACTCCTACATGCATGACTCTTGAGCTTGCTGATCGTTCAATATCTCGTCCTCTTGGTATTGCTGAGGACGTGTTTGTGAAAGTAGGAAAGTTCCATTTCCCAGCTGACTTTGTGGTTGTTGATTTCGATGCTGATCAAAGGGTTCCTCTCATTCTTGGAAGAGGATTCCTAAGAACAGGTCATGCTCTCATTAATGTATTTGAGCATGAAATCACATTACGTGTTGGTAATGAAGCTATCACCTTTAACCTCGATCAAACTTCGAGGTACTCCTCAAATTATGATTCTGAATCGGTTAACCGAATCGATGTCATTGATATTGCTTCAGAGGAGTACTCTCAAGAATTTCTTGGTTATTCTCATAATTCTGTGAGTGGGGATCCCACCACATCTTCTCAACCTATCATTTCCGACTCTTCCCCTTCTCTCACTCCGTATGAGGGAAGTGATTTCCTTTTGGAAGAGGTCAAGGCGTTTCTCAAAAGTGATTCAGTTCCAGAGGGAATTGATAACAATGAGATTGATCTGGAGGGAGATATTCTTGTTGGGAATTATATTTATTGATTTGATGATACAAAACAAGAAGAATGAAACATGAAGGGCTTGAAGTGACAAGAAGGAATTCTACAAAAGATGGGAAGGACTTGCTTGCAAAAGAAGTTTTATTTATTAGTCCTTCGTAGTATTTTGTAAACCCTAATATCTCTCTATATAAAGAGATCAAGGGTGTAGGATTTTATAATTCAAGTCTTCCACAATCTAGACGTCTAGTAAAGGTGTGTGTGTAACCTAGGCGTAGGAGATAAACGCCTAGGGTTTATTAGTGTTTTAGTTTAGATAGCATGTTCTACTTGATCAAGATAGAACATGTTAATTAGTTTGTAATCGTTAGAGAAGGAAATGATAATGAAAAACCTTGTTCATGATAACGTTAATTCATTGTTTGAATATTCCGCTTTCGTTATTATGTATTCCTAGATATTAAATAATATTAGACATCGTCTAAGAGCTACAACGATCTTCTCAATTGGTATCAAGAGCTAGGTTAGCTCGTGATCTAGGGATCGTACAAGGTTTTATGGTCGAGAAAAACGATATTGGAAAAGCAGATTTAATAATGGGTTTTATGGTTTATTAATCGTTAAACTGCTGCTGTTGGGAATCGACAAGGCTATTAATCTCTTTGTCGTACATTAATGCGCTGATATCTACTTACCTCGTACTAATCGATTAAGGATTTTTGGGCATTAATTGGTCGAAGTAATTATTGGTCAAATATATCAAACACGGTTTGTCGCTATCTGTTGCATGTGATTTGAATAAAAGTGCTACTACATTTATTGTTTATATATTATCTACACTTGATTTTATGATTGCTGAAGTATGATTGGTTGTATTCATCGACTTTGGGTAAGAATGATAATAAAGTCTAGATACTGGTTTACAAATGGCGACAAAGAAGTAAAACATTAATCGTTATTGGTTGAAGGTTTATTAATGGGTCGATTGATAGATTGGTGATTTAATATACCTCGTACCAATTTCTTTACGGGTCTGAAGAGCATTAATTTTATATTAAGTCGTTTGTCGACTTTTGCAAAAGATGGTAACGTGGGTCGGTGGTGCTATAAATCTAATTCATTATCAGTGGATATTGCAATTATTGGTCGAAGATAGAGACTGATTCACACGTGATATAAAAGTATGTTGGTGAGGATTGGAGCTGTTAATTGTTTGATGTTTTAACACTGCTGCTATGCTTATTATTTTCAACGTACTGCTCCATGTTTGTGAAAGTACTACTCCATTAAATTAAGGTGGCCTTCAAAGTGATTTATTAATGGTTTGTTTGAGGCATCAAGGTGTGCAAAGATTCACGAAGGCACAAAGGTACTGCTCTCGAACCAAGGTACTGCTACGTGGTCTGCTCAAATTAAGGTACTGCTGCAAATTAAGTTCAAAGTACTGTTGTTTATTGCAAAGTACTGCTCGATATTTTTCAAGGAACTGCTTGTTTATCCAAAGTACTGCTAGTGCCATTGCAAAGTACTGTTGTGTTTCAATGAGTTATGGAGACACGTAAAGCGCTTTATGGTTCAATATATACGCATGATTTAAGAGCAGTGAGGGGAAGTACATATGATTGATTCGAGATGGTTTTACACACACAGAATGGTTAGTTGGTACACACACACACACAGGAAGAAGTTTTGTTCTTAAAGGTTTTAAAAGGCTCGTTATTTGGATTATTGGATTAATTGATTACGAAGAAGATTGTTTATCACTTATTTGAAGGTGAAGTGGAGTTTCTTGGATGAGTATTCTTATCATATCTCAAAGTTTGAGACACTTTGGAGATAACTTGTTTGTGCGTTAAAGAAGTGACAAAGACTTGATAAATCTAGCCAAAGAGTGTGATTTTTCTTATGATGCTCTATGCACACATTGGCTATCACTTAAAGGAGTTACATTGTAGTGCTCAGTGTCTCATATTAGTTGAGGATTTTGTCAAGAGGTTGCGGTCTACTTATACTATTGTTGTTCTGGTATGAGTTTGGAGTCACGTGGTTAGTACAAGACATAAGATACAAGTCTAGGTTATTCTACTTCTTCATCAAGTTCGTTCTATTTGGTTTTCTTCACAAGTGATCATTACAAGGAGCTTACAGATTTGAAGAATCATGAAGATGATTAACACATTGATTTCAGGGGAAGTATCTAATGATGTGTTTAATCATTTGATGTTCATGCACCACTCAAGGGGAAGTGTTTGATTTTTATTATTGTTGATCATTACTACTACTACTAGTTGGAGTTTCTATTGTTTTGGATTCATTTTTCATAAGCATTTTGGTGTTCTTCATGGAGGGCAATTTGAAATGTGGTATTGGTTCGTGGTGGTCAAGATCATTATTTGCATATGTTCCCTATTTGTTGATAACAAAAAGGGGAAGAGATGTTGAAGAGATGTTAGAGTGGCATGGCATGGCTTAAGGGGAAGACAAGATTGTTTCATTCATGGTGAGATTTAATTCTCAACTTTTCTACTTCGTCTAGGGAAGTTCTTACAAGAAGGTGTTTGTTTTGTCATCATCAAATAGGGGAAGATTGTTGGGAATTATATTTATTGATTTGATGATACAAAACAAGAAGAATGAAACATGAAGGGCTTGAAGTGACAAGAAGGAATTCTACAAAAGATGGGAAGGACTTGCTTGCAAAAGAAGTTTTATTTATTAGTCCTTCGTAGTATTTTGTAAACCCTAATATCTCTCTATATAAAGAGATCAAGGGTGTAGGATTTTATAATTCAAGTCTTCCACAATCTAGACGTCTAGTAAAGGTGTGTGTGT